>JBBGZY010000766.1:6430000-6617500 GCA_037952925.1 Lithobates clamitans | reverse complement strand
GGCACATCTCCAACAAGGCAGGATGCCCTACAGGGTCCAGCCAACCAACTGCATCACACCGCAGAGCTCCGCATGTGCAGGGCCTGCTGTCTCTGCGCGTTATTCCAAAAGTTCTTTGGTGTGGGCCTTTTTTGAGACGTGTGCAGCAGATCGCACTGTTGCTATTTGCAACATATGTCTGAAGCGTATTTCACGTGGCCAAAACAGCAGCCGCTTTGGCAGCACATGCTTGACCAGACATATGTCAAACTGCCATGCAGTCCGTTGGCAAGCATACATAAAAGACCCACACCAAGGAACAAAGCGGACCTCTCCTTGCTCCTCATCAGCTGGGATCTCCAACCCCACTATACCTTTGGTTCTCTCAGAAACCTGCACTGAGAGGAATGAAGGTGTAGAATTAGGTGTGTCACTCCCAAGTACTTGCGGGCAATCTACTATCGATACCCCAACGTCCAATTCTACCAGGCAAATTTCCCTGCCCCTGCTGCTGCACCGCCGAAAGAAGTTCGCTCCCAGCCATCCACATTGAATGCTAGCTTGGCTAAATTGCTAGCACTTCAACTGCTGCCTTTTCAGTTGGTAGACTCTGCCCCCTTCTGTGAGTTTGTGGAATGTGCGGTTCCTCAGTGGCAGGTTCCCAAACGCCACTTTTTTTCATGGAAGGCAATTCCAGCTCTCTACCGGCATGTGGAAGGCAATGTCTTGGCCTTGCTGGACAGGGTCAGCAGTAAGGTGCATATTACCGCTGACTCATGGTCCAGCAGGCATGGACAGGGACGTTGCCTATCTTTCACGGCCCACCGGGTGACTCTGCTGGCAGCTGGGAAGGATGCAGGACAGGGTGCAGTAGTGTTGGAGGTTGTTCCGCCACCACACCTCCAAAATGCTATTAGTAGTGATTCTGACACAACTATCTCCTCCACCCTCTCCTCTTCTTCTTCCTCCATGGCCTCTTCCTGTGCTGATTTGTCCTCAGAACCAGCGGTGCTCCGTAGGCATTCAAGGGGCTACGGCACCAACCTCCTCTCTGCCCTCCGACATGCACAACTGACCCATGTGCCCTGTTTGGCTCACATCCTTAACTTGGTGGTACAGCGGTTCTTGGGCAGGTACCCGGGCTTACAGGATGTCCTGAGGCAGGCCAGGAAAGTCTGTGTGCATTTCCACCAGTCATATAATGCCAGTGCTCGGCTGGCTGACCTCCAAAAAGGAATTTAACCTGGCCAAGAACTGCCTAATCTGTGACATGCCCACCAGGTGGAACTCAACGTTGGCCATGCTGCAGCAGCTGCACACGCAGCAGAGGGCCATCAATGAGTACCTTTGCGACTATGGCACCAGGACAGGGTCAGGGGAGCTTGTTTTTTTTCCCCACGCCAGTGGGCTTTGATCAGGGATGCATACACTGTCCTGTCACTGTTTGTGGAGGCCGCGAGGATGGTGAGCAGTGACAGTGCATGCATCAGTGACACTGTCCCTCTTGTCCACCTGTTGGAGCACACGCTGCATGGAATAATGGACAGGGCACTTGAGACAGAGCAGAGGGAGGAAGAGGTGGACTTCCTTACCTATCAAGGCCCCCTTTATCTAGACAGTGTTCCTGCGTGCCTGCCGATCACACAGGAAGAGGACGAGGAGGAGGAGGAGGATTGTGTCAGCATGGAGGTGGAGCCTGGCACTCAGCATCAGCAGCAGTCTTCAAGGGATCATTTACAGTCCCAAGAAACCCATGGATTTGTACGTGGCTGGGAGGAGTTGGCTGCGGATCATGTTGTCCTTAGTGACCCAGAAGACTTCAGACCAAATGCCTCAGAAAACCTACGCTGCATGGACTCCCTGATCCTGCAAAGCCTGCGGAAGGATCCTCATATTCATGGTATCAAGGAGAGGGATCATTACTGGCTGGAAACCCTCCTTGATCCACATTACAAGGGTAAGGTTGTGGACCTTATCTTGCCGTCGCAGAGGGAGCAGAGGATGAAACATCTTTGGGAGGCCTTGCAGAAAGGTTTGTGTAACGCGTTTCCAGAGCCTGGGAGGTTAAAAATTCCTGGTCCTGGACAACGTATTGCTGAGGCTTCAGTCAGTCACAGAAGGAGCAGTGGAGAAGGTGGCTGTCTGACGATGCGTTCAGACAATTTTTTAGTCCGCAGCCCCAAGGTATGATCGGTTCCAGCAACCATCGCCAGCGTCTTATTTACATGGTGCATGAATATCTAGGGGCAAGATCAGACTTGGTCACCTTTCCCACCGAAATTCCTTTGGGTTACTGGGTCTTGAGGATGGATCACTGGCCAGAGCTTGCACAGTATGCAATTGAGCTACTGGCCTGTCCTGCTTTCAGCGTTCTTTCGGAACGCACATTGAGTGCTGCTGGAGGCTTTGTAACCGATCACAGGGTGCGCCTGTCCACCGAATCGGACGATAGGCTGACCTTCATAAAAACGAATCAGTCTTGGATCACCAGCTACCAAGCACCTGATGCTGATGTAACTGAATAATTTTTTTTAATGTGAGATCCCTTCAAGACTGCCTATGCAGATGCTGAGTGACTATCCTGTTATGCTGAGTGACTATCCTCTTCCTCCTCAATTTTCATGCTGATAGCTTTTAAGAACATTTTTGGTTCTGGGCGCCGCCACCAGTGGCTAAAGCCCAATTTTTCTGCCCCTGTTTAACAGGGGCGTGTAATTACAATTTTTGATGCAATACGTTGCAGCAGGGCTCATTCCTGCGCTCCAACTAGAGTATCTGTGAGGGGTTGCAGTGTTGTGGCAGCAGTGGCTGAGGCCCAATTTTTCTGCCCCTGTTTAACAGGGGTGTGTAATTACAATTTTTGCTGCAATAATTTGCAGTAGGGCTCATTCATGCGCTCCAACTAGGGTTTCTGTGAGGGGTTGCAGTGTTGTGGCACCAGCACCTGTGCCTAAGGCCCAATTTTTCTGCCCCTATTCAACAGGGGCATGTAATTACAATTCTTGATCTAATATTTCACAGCAGGGCCCGTTCCTGCGCCCACCAAGAGTAACTGTGAAGCCTTAAAGTGTTGTGGCAACACCACCAGACCGTCCACCACCAAAGGCCCAATTTGTCTGCCCCTGTTCAAGAATTGTAATTACATGCCCCTGTTGAACAGGGGCAGAAAAATTGGGCCTTTGGTGGTGGACGGTCTGGTGGTGTTGCTGCCACAGCACTGAAAGGCCTCACAGTTACTCTTGGTGAGCGCAGGAACGGGCCGTGCTGTGAAATATTAGATCAAGAATTGTAATTACATGCCCCTGTTGATCTAATATTTCACAGCAGGGCCCGTTCCTGCGCCCACCAAGAGTAACTGTGAGGCCATACAGTGTTGTGGCAACACCACCAGACTGTCCACCATCAAAGGCCCAATTTTTCCGACCCTGTTCAACAGGGGAATGTAATTACAATTCTTGATCTAATATTTCCCAGCAGGTCCCGTTCCTGCTCCCACCAAGAGTAATTGTGAGAGCTTACAGTGTTGTGGCAACACCTAAGGCCCAAATTTCTGCAGAGTATATAGGGCAGGCCCTACTTTCAAACATTCAACTTACAAACGACTACTACTTTCAAACAGAAGAAGACAACAGGAAGTGAGAGGAAATCTACCCCTAGGAAGGGAAATTATCTCCTGTAAGAGTTAATATAGGAAAAAGGTGTCTCCTCCACTGATTTATCACCAATCCTTGTTTCCCTTAAAAACCCCAAATTTTCAATATCCGATTGTCATTGGGACAAAAAGTGAGGTGAAATCTTCTGAACAGGTGCACAGACAGCAAAACAAAGGTTACAGGGGTGATAACCCTTCCCTATGTTTTCCAAAAAGCTTAAAAATAGATTTTTTGGCTGCAGCTATACTTTAAAAATGTACCAGTTAAAAATTACAAACAGATTCTACTTAAGAACAAACCTACAGTCCCTGTCTTAGTATATAGGCCCTGGGGGCCCCACGCCTTTCCTTTTTTTAATTTGGGTGCGGGGTTCCCCTTAATATCCATACAAGACCCAAAGGGGCTGGTAATGGGCTGGGGGGGGTACCCATACCTTTTTTCTCAATGATTTTCATCCATATTGCTGGGACCAGACATTACATTAAAGCCGCAAGCAGTTTTAAATGACTTTTATTCCTTTACAAATGTCATTTTGTGCAGGGACAGTTCTAAACACGGGAAACACATGCCACTTTACAGGCATACTATAGACACCCCCCAGGCACGATATTTCAAGGAATATTTCACTTTTATTTTTACACTTTGAGCATCCTTAAAATCACTGCTCCTGAAAAAATGACCATTTTTAAAACTTTTTTTTGCATTAATACATGTACCCTGGGGCAGGACCCGGGTCCCCAAACCATTTTTAGGACAATAACTTGCATATTAGCCTTTAAAATTAGAATTTTTCATTTCTCACATTCGAGTCCCATAGACTTTAACGGGGTTCGAAATTTCTGGTGCGAACCGAACGGGGGGTGTTCGGCTCATCCCTAGTCACCAGTATGGTATTTGTAAATTGAAATCATATCCCCTCTCAAGTGTCTCTTCTCCAGAGAGAATAATTTCAGTGCTCGCAACCTTTCCTCATAACTAATATCCCCCAGACGCTTTATTAGCTTTGTTGCCCTTCTTTGTACTCGCTCCATTTCCAGTACATCCTTCCTGAGGACTGGTGCCCAGAATTGGACAGCATACTCTAGGTGCGGCCGGACCAGAGTCTTGTAAAGCGGGAGAATTATCATTTTATCTTTGGAGTTGATTCCCTTTTTAATGCATGCCAATATTCTGTTTGCTTTGTTAGCAGCAGCTTGGCATTGCATGCCATTGCTGAGCCTATCTTCTACTAGAACCCCCAGATCCTTTTCAATCCTTGATTCCCCCAGAGGTTCTCCCCCCAGTGTATAGATTGCATATATATTTTTACCACCCAAATGCATTATTTTACATTTTTTTACATTGAACCTCATTTGCCATGTAGTTGCCCACCCCATTAATTTGTTCTAATCTTTTTGCAAGGTTTCCACATCCTGCGGAGAAGTTATTGCCCTGCTTAGCTTAGCATCATCCGCAAATACAGAGATTGAACTGTTTATCCCATCCTCCAGGTCATTTATGAACAAATTAAACAGGATTGGTCCCAGCACAGAACCCTGGGGGACCCCACTACCCACTCCTGACCATTCCGAGTACTCCCCATTTATCAACACCCTCTGAACTCGCCCTTGTCGGCAGTTTTCAATTACATGCCCCTGTTGAACAGGGGCAGAAAAATTGGGCCTTTGGTGGTGGACGGTCTGGTGGTGTTGCTGCCACAACACTGTAAGGCCTCACAGTTACTCTTGGTGGGCGCAGGAACAGGCCGTGCTATGAAATATTAGATCAAGAATTGTAATTACATGCCCCTGTTGATCTAATATTTCACAGCAGGGCCTGTTCCTGCGCCCACAAAGAGTAACTGTGAGGCCATACAGTGTTGTGGCAACACTACCAGACCGTCCACCATCAAAGGCCCAATTTTTCCGACCCTGTTCAATAGGGGCATGTAATTACAATTCTTGATCTAATATTTCACAGCAGGTCCTGTTCCTGCTCCCACCAAGAGTAACTGTGAGAGCTTACAGTGTTGTGGCAACACCAACACCTAAGGCCCAAATTTCTGCAGAGTATATAGGGCAGGCCCTACTTTCAAACATCTAACTTACAAACGACTCCTACTTTCAAACAGAAGAAGACAACAGGAAGTGAGAGGAAATCTACCCCTGGGAAGGGAAATTATCTCCTGTAAGAGTTAATATAGGAAAAAGGTGTCTCCTCCACTGATTTATCACCAATCCTTGTTTCCCTTAAAAACCCCAAATTTTCAATATCCGATTGTCATTGGGACAGAAAGTGAGGTGAAATCTTCTGAACAGGTGCACAGACAGCAAAACAAAGGTTACAGGGGTGATAACCCTTCCCTATGTTTTCCAAAAAGCTTAAAAATAGATTTTTTGGCTGCAGCTACACTTTAAAAATGTACCAGTTAAAAATTACAAACAGATTCTACTTAAGAACAAACCTACAGTCCCTGTCTTAGTATATAGGACCTGGGGGCCCCACGCCTTTCCTTTTTTTAATTTGGGTGCGGGGTTCCCCTTAATATCCATACAAGACCCAAAGGGGCTGGTAATGGGCTGGGGGGGGTACCCATGCCTTTTTTCTCAATGATTTTCATCCATATTGCTGGGACCAGACATTACATTAAAGCCGCAAGCAGTTTTAAATGACTTTTATTCCTTTACAAATGTCATTTTGTGCAGGGACAGTTCTAAACACGGGAAACACATGCCACTTTACAGGCATACTATAGACACCCCCCAGGCACTATATTTCAAGGAATATTTCACTTTTATTTTTACACTTTGAGCATCCTTAAAATCACTGCTCCTGAAAAAATGACCATTTTTAAAACTTTTTTTGCATTAATACATGTACCCTGGGGCAGGACCCGGGTCCCCAAACCCTTTTTAGGACAATAACTTGCATATTAGCCTTTAAAATTCGAATTTTTCATTTCTCACATTCGAGTCCCATAGACTTTAACGGGGTTCGCAATTTCTGGTGCGAACCAAACCGGGGGGTGTTCGGCTCATCCCTAGTCACCAGTAGGGATGAGCTGAACACCCCCCGGTTTGGTTCGCACCAGAACCTGCGAACGGACCGAAAGTTCGCACGAACGTTAGAACCCCATTGAGGTCTATGGGACTCGAACGTTCGAAATCAAAAGTGCTCATTTTAAAGGCTAATTTGCATGGTATTGTCCTAAAAAGGGTTTGGGGACCCGGGTCCTACCCCAGGGGACATGTATCAATGCAAAAAAAACTTTTAAAAACGGCCGTTTTTTCGGGAGCAGTGATTTTAATGATGCTTAAAGTAAAAAAAAAAAAAAGTGAAATATTCCTTTAAATATCGTACCTGGGGGGTGTCTATAGTATGCCTGTAAAGGGACGCATGTTTCCCGTGTTTAGAACAGTCCCTGCACCAAATGTCATTTTTAAAGGAAAAAATCTCATTTAAAACTGCTTGCGGGTTTAATGTAATGTCAGGTCCAGGCAATATGGATGAAAATCAGTGAGACAAACGGCATGGGTACCCCCCAGTCCATTACCAGGCCCTTTGGGTCTTGTATGGATATTAAGGGGAACCCCGCACTCAAATTCAAATAAGGAAAGGTGTGGGGCCACCAGGCCCTATATACTCTGAACAGCAGTATACAGGTGGTGCAAACAAGACAGGGACTGTAGGTTTGTTGTTAAGTAGAATCTCTTTGTAATTTTGAACGGGTACATTTTTAACGTGTTTAGCTCCAGCCAAAAAATCTTTTTTAAGCTTTTTGGAAAACATAGGGAAGGGTTATCACCCCTGAGACATTTGTTTTGCTGTCTTTCCTCCTCTTCAGAAGATTTCACCTCACTTTTTGTCCCAATGAAAAATGTTTTTTGAAAATTTGGGTTTTTTTGTGGAACAAGGATTGGAAAGCATCAGTGGAAAGGAGAAATGTTTTTCCCATATTAACTCTTACAGAAGAGAATTTCCCTTCCTAGGGGTAGATTTCATCTCACTTCCTGTTGTCTCCTTCCGTTTGCAAGTAGGAGTCGTTTGTAAGTTAGATGTTTGAAAGTAGGGTCCTGTCCTATATACTCGGCAGAAATTTGGGCCTTAGGTGTTGCTGTGGCCACAACACTGTAAGCCCTCACAGGGCCCTGCTGTGAAATATTAGATCAAGAATTGTAATTACATGCCCCTGTTAAACAGGAGCTGAAAAATTAGGCCTTAGGCACTGGTGCTGGTGTCACAACACTGCAACCCCTCACAGACACTCTAGTTGGAACGCAGGAACGAGTTCTGCTGCAAAATATTGCATCAAAAATTGTAATTACACGCCCCTGTTAAACAAGGGCTGAAAAATTGGGCCTTAGGCACTGGTGCTGGTGCCACAACACTGCAACCCCTCACAGACACTCTATTTGGAACGCAGGAACGAGCCCTGCTGCAAAGTATTGCATCAAAAATTGTAATTACATGCCCCTGTTAGACAGGGGCAGAAAAATTGGGCCTTAGGCACTGGTGCTGGTGCCACAACACTGCAACCCCTCACAGACACTCTAGTTGGAACGCAGGAACAAGCCCTGCTGCAAAGTATTGCATCAAAAATTGTAATTACACGCCCCTGTTAAACAGGGGCAGAAAAAATGGGCCTTAGGCACTGGTGCTGGTGCCACAACACTGCAACCCCTCACAGACACTCTAGTTGGAACGCAGGAACGAGCCCTGCTGCAAAGTATTGCAACAAAAATTGTAATTACACGCCCCTGTTAAACAGGGGCAGAAAAATTGGGCCTTAGGCACTGGTGCTGGTGCCACAACACTGCAACCCCTCACAGACACTCTAGTTGGAATGCAGGAACAAGCCCTGCTGCAAAGTATTACATCAAAAATTGTAATTACACGCCCCTGTTAAACTGGGGCAGAAAAATTGGGCCTTAGGCACTGGTGCTGGTGCCACAACACTGCAACCCCTCACAGACACTCTAGTTGGAATGCAGGAACAAGCCCTGCTGCAAAGTATTACATCAAAAATTGTAATTACACGCCCCTGTTAAACAGGGGCTGAAAAATTGTGATGATTGAGGAGGAAGAGGATAATTACTCAGGGATAGTCACTCAGCATCAGCATAGGCAGTCTTTGAAGGGATCTTAGATTTAAAAAAAAATTATTCAGTTACATCAGCATCAGGTGCTTGGTAGCTGGTGGTGATCCAAGACTGATTCATTTTTATGAAGGTCAGTCGATCGACCGAGTCGGTGGACAGACGCACCCTGTGATCGGTTACAAAGCCTCCAGCAGCACTCAATGTGCGTTCCGAAAGAACGCTGGATGCAGGACAGGCCAGTAGCTCAATTGCATACTGTGCAAGCTCTGGCCAGTGATCCATCCTCAAGATCCAGTAACCCAGAGGATTTTCGGTGGGAAAGGTGTCCAAGTCTGATCTTGCCCCTAGGTATTCCTGCACCATGTAAAACAGACGCTGGTGATGGTTGCTGGAACCGATCATACCTTGGGGCTGCGGACCAAAAAATTGTCTGAACGCATCGGTCAAACGGCCACCTTCTCCACCGCTCCTTCTTTGACTGACTGAAGCCTCAGCAACACGTTGTCCAGAAACAGGAGTTTGTAACCTCCCAGTCTCTGGGAACGCGTTGCACAGACCTTTCTGCAAGGCCTCCCGAAGATGTTTCATCCTCTGCTCCCTCTGCGATGGCAAGATAAGGTCCGCAACCTTACCCTTGTAACGTGGATCAAGGAGGGTTGCCAGCCAGTATTGGTCCTTCTCCTTGATACCATGAATACGAGGATCCTTACGCAGGCTTTGCAGGATCAGGGAGGCCATGCAGCGTAGGTTTGCTGAGGCATTCGGTCCGGAGTCCTCTGGGTCACTAAGGACAACATGGTCCGCAGCCACCTCCTCCCAGCCACGTACAAGTCCATGTGTTTCTTGGGACTGATCCCTTAAAGACTGCTGCTGATGCTGAGTGCCAGGCTCTACCTCCATACTGACACAATCTTCCTCCTCCTCCTCCTCTTCCTGTGTGATCGGCGGGCACGCAGGAACACTGTCTGGATAAAGGGGGCCTTGAGAGCTAAGGAAGTCCTCCTCTTCCTGTCTCTGTTCTGCCTCAAGTGCCCTTTCCATTATTCCACGCAGCGTGGGGAAAAAAACACTGTCACTGCTCACCATCCTCGTGGCCTCCTCAAATGGTGACAGGACAGTGCATGCATCCCTGATCATGGCCCACTGGCGTGGGGAAAAAAAACCAAGCTCCCCTGACCCTGTCCTGGTGCCATAGTCGCACAGGTACTCATTGATGGCCCTCTGCTGCGTGTGCAGCCGCTGCAGCATGGCCAACGTTGAGTTCCAGCTGGTGGGCATGTCACAGATTAGGCGGTTCTTGGGCAGGTTAAACTCCTTTTGGAGGTCAGCCAGCCAAGCACTGGCATTATATGACCGGCGGAAATGCACACAGACTTTCCTGGCCTGCCTCAGGACATCCTGTAAGCCTGGGTACCTGCCCAAGAACCGCTGTACCACCAAGTTAAGGACGTGAGCCAAACAGGGCACATGGGTCATTTGTCCCTGTCGGAGGGCAGAGAGGAGGTTGGTGCCATTGTCGCAAACCACCATTCCTGCCTTAAGTTGGCGTGGCGTCAACCACCTCTGAACCTGCCCCTGCAGAGCTGACAGAACCTCTGCCCCAGTGTGACTCCTGTCCCCCAAGCACCCCAGCTCAAGCACCGCATGGCATCTTTTGGCCTGCGTACTTGCGTAGCCCCTTGAACGACTACGAAGCACCGCTGGTTCCGAGGAAGAGGCCATGGAGGAAGAAGAAGAGGAGGGGGTGGAGGAGAGAGGTGTGTCACAATCATTAGCATTTTGGAGGCGTGGTGGCGGAACAACCTCCAACACTACTGCACCTTGTCCTGCATCCTTCCCAGCTGCCAGCAGAGTCACCCAATGCGCCGTGAAACTTAGGTAACGTCCCTGTCCATGCCTGCTGGACCATGAGTCAGCGGTAATATGCACCTTACCGCTGACCGCCCTGTCCAGCGAGGCATGGACATTGCTTTCCACATGCCGGTAGAGAGCCGGAATCGCCTTCCGTGAGAAAACGTGGCATTTGGGTACCTGCCACTGAGGAACCGCACATTCCACAAACTCACGGAAGGGGGCAGAGTCTACCAACTGAAAAGGCAGCAGTTGAAGTGCTAGCAATTTTGCCAAGCTAGCATTCAACCGCTGGGCATGTGGATGGCTGGGAGCAAACTTCTTTCTGCGGTGCAGCAGCTGGGGCAGGGAAATTTGCCTGGTACAATCTGACGTCGGTGTACCAAAAGCAGATTGCCCAAAAGTACTTGGCTGTGACACACCTAATTCTACACCTTCATTCCTCTCAGTGCAGGTCTCAGAGAGGACTGAAGGTCTAGTGGGGTTGGAGATCTCAGCTGATGAGAAGCAAGGAGAGGTCCTCTTTGTTCTTTGGTGTGGGTCTTTTAGATTTGCTTGCCAACGAACTGCATGGCAGGTCAACATATGTCTGGTCAATCATGTGGTACCCAAGCGGGAGATGTTTTGGCCACGTGAGATACGCTTGAGACATATGTTGCAAATAGCAGCGGTGCGATCTGATGCACTCGTCTCAAAAAAGGCCCACACCAAAGAACTTTTTGAATAACGCGCAGAGACTGCAGCGCCCTGCACATGTGGAGCTTTGGGGTGTGATGCAGTCAATGTGCTGCCCTTAGGCTGGCCCCTGGAGGGCATCCTGCCTCGTTGGTGATGTGCCGCCTCCTCCTCCTCCTCCTCCTCCTCTCTCCTATCAGGCACCCACTTTGAGTCAGTGACCTCATCATCCCCTCCCTCCTCATCACTGGAGCAAACCTGGCAGTATGCTGCAGCAGGGGGAGCATGACTGCCAGATTGCTGTCCTTCTTGGGCACCCTCTCTGTCCGTGCTCATGTTACTGCCTTCAACGAGCTCAGTATCATCATCAGAGCCTTCCAAACACTGGGCATCCTCCTGGAGCATGTACCCAACACTGTGGTCAAACAGTTCGAGGGACTCCTCAGGAGGACATGGTGGGGCTAGGGAAGGAGTCACTGATGACATTGAGCCGAGGGAAGAGGCCGCTGCTTTGCCAGACAAAGTACCCTGGGCATGGGTGAGAGAGGATGAGGAGGATGAGGACGGCTTGGTCATCCACTCGACCAAGTCTTCCGCATGTTGCGGCTCAACATGGCCAGCTGCCGAAAAAAAGGCCAAGCGTATCCCATGGCCACGTGCTGATGAGGATGCACCGTCTCCACGACCAGCACTAGACACAGAGCCTGCTTGCCCTCTTTTATTGGCTTGTGACTGTCTGCCTCTCCTTCTTGGCCTTCCAGACATACTAATGGCCTGTAGCTGCACTAAGCTGGGATATATATATATATATATATATATGTACTTTATTTACTGTATATATATATATATATATATATATATATATATATATATATATATGTACGGATCTAGCTGAACACTGTGAGCAGGACGCACCCCACTAACTTGTAGGTTTAGCAGAACACTGTGAGCAGGACGCACTGCACTAACTGTAAATAGTCTAGCTGCCTGACTGTGGTACTAATAGGATCAAAAGAACACCAGCAATTTTCTTCAGGTAGCTTTATATACTGTAACAAGACAAGCCTGCCTGTCAGTAGGAAGATAACAGGAACGGATCTAGCTGAACACTGTGAGCAGGACGCACTGCACTAAATGTAAATAGTCTAGCTGCCTGACTGTGGTACTAATAGGATCAAAAGAACACCAGTAATTTTCTTCAAAATGCTGTAACAAGACAAGCCTGCCTGTCAGTAAGAAGATAACAGGAACGGATCTAGCTGAACACTGTGAGCAGGACGCACTGCACTGACTGTAAATAGTCTAGCTGCCTGACTGTGGTACTAATAGGATCAAAAGAACACCAGCAATTTTCTTCAGGTAGCTGTATTTATTGTAACAAGACAAGCCTGCCTGTCAGTAAGAAGATAACAGAAACGGATCTAGCTGAACACTGTGAGCAGGACGCACCCCACTAGCTTGTAGGTTTAGCTGAACACTGTGAGCAGGACTCACCCCACTAACTTGTAGGTTTAGCTGAACACTGTGAGATGGACGCACCCCACTAACTTGTAGGTTTAGCTGAACACTGTGAGCAGGACGCACCCCACTAACTTGTAGGTTTAGCTGAACACTGTGAGCAGGACGCACCCCACTAACTTGTACGTTTAGCAGAACACTGTGAGCAGGATGCACTGCACTAACTGTAAATAGTCTAGCTGCCTGACTGTGGTACTAATAGGATCAAAAGAACACCAGCAATTTTCTTCAGGTAGCTTTATATACTGTAACAAGACAAGCCTGCCTGTCAGTAAGAAGATAACAGGAACGGATCTAGCTGAACACTGTGAGCAGGACGCACTGAACTAACTGTAAATAGTCTAGCTGCCTGACTTTGGTACTAATAGGATCAAAAGAACACTAGTAATTTTCTTCAGGTAGCTGTAAATACTGTAACAAGACAAGCCTGCCTGTCAGTAAGAAGATAACAGGAACGGATCTAGCTGAACACTGTGAGCAGGACGCACTGCACTAAATGTAAATAGTCTAGAAGATAACAGGAACGGATCTAGCTAAACTGAATACAGTGTATATATATATATATATGCAACACCTGGGATGCATATATATACACAATACACTTTAAGTGCAGCTAACTGACTGACTGTCCTGCCTAATCTAGCTAACTCAAATGAAATGACACTGTCTCTCTCTCTCTATTTCTCAGCACACCGGAACACACTGCACAGGGCCGCCGTGCAGGCAGCCTTATATAGTGTGGGGCGTGTACTAAATCCCCTGAGCCATAATTGGCCAAAGCCTCCTTGGCTTTGGCCAATTGCGGCTCTCTGTTAAGGCGGTGCTGTGATTGGCCAAGCATGCGGGTCATAGTGCATGCTTGACCAATCATAGGCAAGCAATGCACTGCGATGCCGCAGTGAATTATGGGCCGTGACGCGCCACACGAATTTGGCGTGAACGGCCCATATCGTTCGCAATTCGGCGAACGACCGAACAGCCGATGTTCGAGTCGAACATGGGTTCGACTCGAACACGAAGCTCATCCCTAGTCACCAGTATGGTATTTGTAAATTGAAATCATATCCCCTCTCAAGTGTCTCTTCTCCAGAGAGAATAATTTCAGTGCTCGCAACCTTTCCTCATAACTAATATCCCCCAGACGCTTTATTAGCTTTGTTGCCCTTCTTTGTACTCGCTCCATTTCCAGTACATCCTTCCTGAGGACTGGTGTTCAGAATTGGACAGCATACTCTAGGTGCGGCCGGACCAGAGTCTTGTAGAGCGGGAGAATTATCATTTTATCTTTGGAGTTGATCCCCTTTTTAATGCATGCCGATTTTCTGTTTGCTTTGTTAGCAGCAGCTTGGCATTGCATGCCATTGCTGAGCCTATCATCTACTAGAACCCCCAGATCCTTTTCAATCCTTGATTCCCCCAAAGGTTCTCCCCCCAGTGTATAGATTGCATATATATTTTTACCACCCAAATGCATTATTTTACATTTTTCTACATTGAACCTCATTTGCCATGTAGTTGCCCACCCCATTAATTTGTTCTGATCTTTTTGCAAGGTTTCTACATCCTGCGGAGAAGTTATTGCCTGCTTAGCTTAGTATCATCCGCAAATACAGAGATTGAACTGCTTACCCCATCCTCCAGGTCATTTATGAACAAATTAAACAGGATTGGTCCCAGCACAGAACCCTGGGGGGCCCCACTACCCACTCCTGACCATTCCGAGTACTCCCCATTTATCACCACCCTATGAACTCGCCCTTGTAGGCAGTTTTCAATCCAGTACTCACCCTATGATCCATGCCAACGCACCTTATTTTTTACAGTAAACGTTTATGGGGAACTGTGTCAAATGCTTTTGCAAAATCCAGATACACCACGTCTATGGGCCTTTACTTTATCTAGATGGCAACTCACCTCCTCATAGAAGGTTAATAGATTGGTTTGGCAAGAATGATTTTTCATGAATCCATGCTGATTACTGCTAATTATATCGTTCTTGTTACTAAAATCTTGTATTTAGTCCCTTATCATCCCCTCCAAGGGTTTACATACTATTGATGTTAGGCTAACTGGTCTGTAATTCCCAGGGATGCATTTTGGGCCCATTTTAAATATGGGTGCTACATTGGTTTTTCTCCAATCAGCTGGTACCATTCCAGTCAGTAGACTGTCAGTAAAAATTAGGAACAATGGTCTGGCAATTACTTGACTGAGTTTCCCTAAGTACCCTCGGGTGCAAGCCATCTGGTCCCCGTGACTTATTAATGTTAGGTTTCCCAAGTCTGATTTTAATTCTGTCCTCTGTTGGAGGTGGAGGTGCTTCTTGTGATGTGTCATGAGGATAAACACTGCAGTTTTGGTTACTGAAGCCCCCCGATTCCCTCGTGAAGACTGAGGAGAAGAATAAATTCAATACCTTCGCCATCTCCATATCCTTTGTAACCAGATGTCCTTCCTCATTTTTTATGGGGCCAATATGGTCTGTCCTCCCTTTTTTACTGTTTACATGCTTAAAGAATTTCTTGGGATTTTTTGTTTGCACTCCTCCGCTATGTGTCTTTCATGTTCTGTCTTAGCCGTCCTTATTGCACCCTTACATTTCTTGTTGCATTCTTTGTTGCAGTCTGAATGCTGATGATGATCCCTCAACTTTGCATTTTTTGAAGGCCTTCTCCTTTGTTTTTATATGCATTTTTACATTGGCGTTAAGCCATCCAGGACTTTTGTTCCCTCTTTTAAATTTTTTACCCAATGGGATGCATTGGCTAATGCCCTTATTTAATATGCTCCTAAAGCAAACCCATCTCTCCTCCGTGTTCTTTGTTCCTAAGATTTTATCCCAGTTCATGCCTTCATGCTGTTACCTAAATTGCCCCGTATTTCCACATCCGTGATCAGGTCTGTATTGTTGGTAATCAGTATGAAGAAAATATAAGGAACTGGGACTTTAAAGGTGCAATTGGTAACACAGAAATTATGTAAAAAATTCACATTTTATTTGGAAAAATTGATAAAAACATGCATATAAAAAAAGAGTTTACATTCAATGTAACAATATGGTCTTTGATAGTGCAACTGAAGGATTTGTTTCTCAACATGTTTCACCACATATAGTTCAAAAAGTCGCGCTAAAGGAATGAAAGTGGCAACAACCTAGTGCCTATAACATCACAAAAGGTAAATTCAATACAAATGAAAAAAAAAAAGATTGAGAAAAAATTAAATATATACCAGTGTCTATAAACACCACAGTGAAATGAAAAAAATATTAGATATATGAAACACAAATGATGTTTGCTATGTAAAAAAATGAAAATTGAGTGGTTAAATGCAAACAGTAAAAATGTTTACCAGAACACTAATGCCAAATGCAACAGTATATAGGAACTGTGCAAAGACAATAAACATATACCTTGTGAAAAACGTAAATTATGCAGTGTAAAATTAAGAACAAACTTATATGATCCACCAAAAGTCCATATCCAGAAGAGCACTGATTAATAGAGTTCATGCATATTATAAGAGACGTATAGATGGATATCCCCCAGTGCTGAGTGAATGTAGAAACAAAACTTGCTGTGATGACTAAAAGGTGCGTGGGCAGACCTCCACCGTTCAAAACTGCTGCCTCTTACCAGAAAAAGTTGGTCTCTGGAATAAAGAGACCTAAAGGGCGGATGGCTGCAACCCCAGCCAGGGATCTGTACAGCAAACACTGGTTGTCATCCGAATCCCGGAACTCTCTCCGTCAATCACACCAAAATGAATAGGATGGGTCCCCATAAAAAAGATAAAGGCTCCACATAGCATAAAATCCACAGCTTTTTATTGAATAAAGGAATAAAGGTTGCACTTACAAAGTGGTTGTAAAAACAAGCATAACAGGAACGCCGGCCGGCTAAAGAACTCCCCGTGTCTTCCGGGTGTGCAGATCGCGGTGTCGTCGGGACGTAGCTCCTCCTCCCTACGTCGTTTCGTCACAACAGGACGTGGTCACGGGATGCGAGCAACGTCCCGACGCACCGCTTATATAAACATATTCCCAGCATCTCATTACAAAGGAAGCAATTGAAGCGCCATCTTATCTGAGGGAAACACTGTGGGCAAATACAAAACATTACCCCTATGAAAGGAATTACGTAATGTGAAATGTAAAAAAAGTCACTTATGAAGGAGAAAAAAGAAAACTCCATGTAATCAAAAAATAAGTTGCTATCACTAAAAAACTAATGTATATATAAAATATTTCTTTGATTATATGACGCACACACATAACTCTGCCAGAGTCTTCGGTGTGTATCCTGATTGATCTCTATACATATATTCCAGGGTTTCAAATAATCCATTGAGTGACCAGAATGTCGGGGGTCATCATGAGCAAACCCCTACCGATTAGTACGCCACACAAAAGGATAAATATAAAAAGGTAATGAAAAAAAGGATGATAAAAAAATATAAAAAAAATTAAATAAAGAATTGAATAAAAAATTAAATACAGAAATAAAAATTAAAAAATTAAATATAAGAAAATTAAATATAAAACATAGTTTCCCTGAAACGAGAGGGCACTTGCAGTACAAAAATATATAGAGCGCCTGTCTGAGTTAGACAGACAGATATCAAACCTCACATGCACTGTATAGATCAAAATGTACGTAATGAAAAATTAAGATGAAAAATAAAAATGTGTAAATAAAAGAGAGGAACCAATGGTGGGTAGCTGGGTTGGGGGCACAACGCTCACAGGGAGAACTTCTCCCTCATCAGCCATATAGGCATGATTCCCCTAACCGCGGCTTTCAGCGTGGCCGTGGAAGAGGCCCAACACGGGGCCCAACTCCAATACGGGGGCGAGGTACTGCATTCAGAAACAACAATGGGTACAATTACAATAATTACGTCAATAGTGGTCACCCGCAAGGGGGTCATTTAGACCAACGTACGTCCATTCCACCTCACCTCCGAGACCCTGGGTATGTTCGCCCTAATAACTATGGCGAGCAGCCTGTAGTACATTATGAGGGAGACTATAACACCGTATATAATGTACCAGTACAGAATAATTTTTCACCTTTGGGCGACATTCGGTACCCTGAAGGAGGCCCCTATCAACCATCCCCTGGAGTAAGGGAGGGAGACGTTAATTCCAGCAACCAATATGCATTCAATCACACTGAAGGTATGGAAACTAACATTACATACAACTCAGGACATCAAAATTGGGATTTTCCCAGGCCCAACCAGGGCACAAAAAGGCTAGTAGAACTAAAAGAGGAACTAGAGGGGGGAGGCGCATTAAGTCCAAAAAGACCAAGGACATAGATGGGAATGGGATTTTCAACCTCAGCTCTCAGACATTGACTGACTCTGAGATCAGAGTCCTGGACAAAGGTTTAAAATTTGCTCCACCCCGGAACATCAACAAGTTCCAAACCTATATGGACATCCACAAATATGTCAGAAAACTTAACATTCAAAGGTACATGGCTTCAAATCCTGTTAACCCATCCAGGATATTGAGCGATGGCTTTTCCCACTCGGGTTTGTCCAACGCATCTTTATTTAACCCCCCAGGCCATCTCTCCCCCTCGCTTAAAGTGTTCAGAGATTTGGCCTTAAAAGAGTTGGATGAAATGAATGTGAAATATGTGAGGAGTAAGAAAGATATTCAGCTAGGCATAGAATCCTTGTGCAATAATAAACAGCTTGTTGTCCGCCCTGCGGATAAAGGCGGGGGGATTGTCATTTTGAACAAAAGCGATTACATGCATGAAATGTATCGCATTTTAGGTGATGACACTACGTACACCCGGTTGCCATCAAATCCTAATGCCGTTTATAAAACTGAATTAGAACTCCTGGTCACCAGGGGTCATAGTTCTGGTATCTTGAACAAAAAAGAAAAGTCCTTTTTGATCCCTAGGGCCCCTAGGGTACCGATAATTTACTATTTACCAAAGATACACAAGAGTCTTCTTTGTGGGTTCGTTACATAGACGACTGTGGGATGGCACAGCCTCTGACTTATCTGAATACATGTGTTTCCTTAATAACAACGATAGGGGCATTCAGCTCAATTATGAAGCCAGTCTGGAACAGATCAATTTTTTAGATCTTACCATTTCCATTCATAACAATCAATTTGTCACGTCTACATATTTTAAACCAACCGATAGGAACTCTTTTATCCCCCACGACAGCTGTCACCATGCCTCATGGATTAAATCTGTACCTAAAAGCCAGTTTCTCCGATTAAAACGGAATTGTACAGATGTTACCACATTTAGGAATCAGGCACTTATTCTGACTCAGAGGTTTGTCGCCAAGGGCTATTCTTCAGAATTTGTGGCCAATACGTTAGACCAAGTCGAGAAAGTGGACCGAAAAGATTTGCTTGTAGAGCGAGCTAAAGATCCGATCAACGCTTCATTTCGTTGCCCCTTTGTCACCGACTTTACTTGCCAACATGCTAAAGTTAAACGTATTATAAATAAGTATTGGCATATCTTAAAAAACGACAGGGTACTAGCATCTATTTTGCCAGTCAAGCCACGGGTAGTGTTCAGGGGGGCACCATCCCTCAAAGACAAAGTGGCACCCAATATTTTTGACCCTCCTATTTCAAGACCTAGTTTCTTCTCTGAATTGACAGGTTATTTCCAATGTAGGAGATGTCAGGTGTGCTCGTTAAACGGCTGTAGGAGTAGAAGATCGGTGAATTTCACTTCTACTAGTACATGCAAATCTTTCACTATCGAGCCCTTTATCACGTGTTCTACCACGGGGGTCGTCTACCTGCTGCAGTGCCCTTGTGGCCTGCAGTATGTGGGCCGTACTAAAAGACCCCTGCAGGTAAGATTAAATGAACATATTAATAACATCAGTAGAGGATTCACCAAACACTCTGTATCAAAACATTACCTGACAGCTCATAGTAGAGACCCCACAGGCACCATTTTTTTGGGGATAGACAAATTCAAGCCCCATTGGAGGGGAAGTGTTTCGGTTCGAACCATCTCTAGATTAGAGATGGCCTGGGTCCATAAATTGAAGACTTATACTCCCTTTGGCCTTAACATCGATGTCGATGTTAATTCCTTTATAGACAATTCTTAGAAAGTGAGGGTTAATGTGTCACCATTGGTTCCTCTCTTTTATTTACACATTTTTATTTTTCATCTTAATTTTTCATTACGTACATTTTGATCTATACAGTGCATGTGAGGTTTGATATCTGTCTGTCTAACTCAGACAGGCGCTCTATATATTTTTGTACTGCAAGTGCCCTCTCGTTTCAGGGAAACTGTGTTTTATATTTAATTTTCTTATATTTAATTTTTTTATTTTTATTTCTGTATTTAATTTTTTATTCAATTCTTTATTTAATTTTTTTTATATTTTTTTATCATCCTTTTTTTCATTACTTTTTTATATTTATCCTTTTGTGTGGCTGACTAATCGGTAGGGGTTTGCTCATGATGACCCCCGACATTCTGGTCACTCAATGGATTATTTGAAACCCTGGAATATATGTATAGAGATCAATCAGGATACACACCGAAGACTCTGGCAGAGTTATGTGTGTGCGTCATATAATCAAAGAAATATTTTATATATACATTAGTTTTTTAGTGATAGCAACTTATTTTTTGATTACATGGAGTTTTCTTTTTTCTCCTTCATAAGTGACTTTTTTTACATTTCACATTACGTAAATTCCTTTCATAGGGGTAATGTTTTGTATTTGCCCACAGTGTTTCCCTCAGATAAGATGGCGCTTCAATTGCTTCCTTTGTAATGAGATGCTGGGAATATGTTTATATAAGCGGTGCGTCGGGACGTTGCTCGCATTCCGTGACCACGTCCTGTTGTGACGAAACGACGTAGGGAGGAGGAGCTACGTCCCGACGACACCGCGATCTGCACACCCGGAAGACACGGGGAGTTCTTTAGCCGGCCGGCGTTCCTGTTATGCTTGTTTTTACAACCACTTTGTAAGTGCAACCTTTATTCCTTTATTCAATAAAAAGCCATGGATTTTATGCTATGTGGAGCCTTTATCTTTTTTATGGGGACCCATCCTATTCATTTTGGTGTGATTGACGGAGAGAGTTCCAGGATTCGGATGACAACCAGTGTTTGCTGTACAGATCCCTGGCTGGGGTTGCAGCCATCCGCCCTTTAGGTCTCTTTATTCCAGAGACCAACTTTTTCTGGTAAGAGGCAGCAGTTTTGAACGGTGGAGGTCTGCCCACGCACCTTTTAGTCACCACAGCAAGTTTTGTTTCTACATTCACTCAGCACTGGGGGATATCCATCTATACGTCTCTTATAATATGCATGAACTCTATTAATCAGTGCTCTTTTGGATATGGACTTTTGGTGGATCATATAAGTTTGTTCTTAATTTTACACTGCATAATTTACGTTTTTCACAAGGTATATGTTTATTGTCTTTGCACAGTTCCTATATACTGTTGCATTTGGCATTAGTGTTCTGGTAAACATTTTTACTTTTTGCATTTAACCACTCAATTTTCATTTTTTTACATAGCAAACATCCTTTGTGTTTCATATATCTAATATTTTTTTCATTTCACTGTGGTGTTTATAGACACTGGTATATATTTAATTTTTTCTCAATCTTTTTTTTCATTTGTTTTGAATTTACCTTTTGTGATGTTATAGGCACTAGGTTGTTGCCACTTTCATTCCTTTAGCGCGACTTTTTGAACTATATACGATTTACGGTTTACTACCTTTAGTCGCAGCTCAATTTATTGTGTTAGCGCAGTATTTATTTTTTCATTTCTATGTTTCACCACATGCCGTGGCTTCTTCAGGAGAATAATATTTATCAGGCACTAAAGAGAGTAATATTAAAATTACACAATGAACAAGACAATATATCAAACAGTCAAAAAATCAATCAAAATACAAATCAAAAATAATACCACATATCTGATCTGCCAATGCGATACTTCAGCCAAAGGGCATATATTTACCTGTGTATCGATAATTCAAAGATTTGAATAATAAATTGAATATAAACTCTAATGTTTGAACCACATAAATCAAGAGGCAAGCCCAGCCAAAGGATCATCTGATGACCATAGAGAGTAAATAAGATCGCGTTTTTAACTGATGGAAGAGGACCTAGAATGAGGATGGAGGAAAGAATGAATGAATATTTACTGTTGTAATTTTTAATTTTTGAATCCCTTAATTCTTTATTTTTTATCTTTTATTTTTTATTGAAAAAAATATATATATTTTGAATGTATAATATATGTATATCTGTGCTGCCTTTGCAAGCTAATTACGTTATAATTACTTATATAGAATGTGTAGTTTACCACTGCCATCTAGTGGCCAAAGTCTGTAGCAGCTTTATCTTCAGTCATGTAAATTTCTCATACAAGATGTGACCTTTGGTTCAGGAAGTTCTTCAGCCATTTTAGATTGTCATTCCACATAGATGCAGCATGTCTGTTTCTCTCCCAAGGGGCTTGAGACATCATCACCTGTAAGTGTCTTTCTGTTGTGTCATCTGTCATTTATGCTAGATTAGTTATTCTATGTGTACTGATATCTTGTTATTGTATTGTATTGCAGTTTCACAAAAATTAAAAACTAAAAACTAAAATAAATTTGTATTACTTCGGTAGACAAATCAAGCATTGGGCTTCTGTTTACTGGAGTCTCTGACAAGTGTTTAGCTGTCTGTTTAGAACCACACATAGTCAGTCAGTGTTTTGAGAGCGGAACAGTGAAAAGGTGAAGCGCAACAAGCCTGGAGATATTAGTCTCTGCACAGACAGAATGAGTCTAAGATCAGGAAGACAGTATAAGGCTGAAGATCAGCTACCCAGTACACATCAAGGCAGGGAGAGCATGCCAAGTGTCCAGCAAGACGATGCACGCTCAAACTCGTCTAAATCAACAAGGTCCAGTCAGATTTCATCAGCAAGTGCCCTTTTAGTCAGAGCTCATGCCAAAGCAGAGGCAGCTTGGGTCAAGCTAGAATTTGCCGAGAAAGAGGCTGCCATTATAAAAGAAAAATCAGAACAGGAAGCAAAGTTGCATATACTTCAGTGTCAGTGCGCAGCCGCCGCTGCAGCAGCAGCGGCCACAGCTTATGCTGATACTGAGCGGTCTGGAGGCGGGTCTATCCACAAAGGCCCAGATGTGTCTGAGAAACCCCGTTCCTCAGCAGAACGTACAAAGGAGTATGTCCAATAACTTTTAAACAGCAATGCAACGAAACAGTTTCCCAATCCAGAGTCAGCTGAATTTAAACCAGAACCAGCAGATCCCCTGAGTGTACGAAAACAAACCCATGAAGCCAGCAATGCCAGAACATTTAAAGATGAACCATTAGAGACACAGACATAGGAACAGGCCAAGTGAATCCTTACTGCAGCAACCCAAACACCAGAGTGCACAAGATGTCACTAAATATCTTATCCGTAAAGAGATGGTTAATTCAGGCTTTCTCAAGTTCGATGACTCCCCGAAAATTACTGGGCATGGAAGTCTTCTTTTCTGAATGCAGTCAAAGACTTAGAATTACCAGGAGCTGAGATGCTAGACCTGATGATAAAATGGCTTGGGATTGAGTCAGCAGAGCATGCAAGAAGGATGCGCAGGATTCACATATTTAACCCTTCAGCAGGATTTGGTATGGCCTGGCAAAGGCTAGAGGAAAGATATGGATCACCAGAAGCAATTGAAGGTGCTCTAATGAAAAGACTGGAGTCTTTCCCTAAGCTAAACAGCAGAGACAATTTCAAACTGCAAGAGCTGGGTTATATACTTTGGGAAGTCCAGTGTGCCAAAGAAGAAGGCTATTTAAGAGGACTTGCACATTTAGATACCGCTAGCGGTACTAAACCTATAGTGGAGAAACTACCTCACAACCTACAAGAAAAATGGTTGAGTGTTGTAGCCAAATACAAAGGAGATCATGATGTCCCTTTTCCCCCATTCTTTGTGTTTTCTAGGTTTGTGTAACAGCAAGCTAAGATCAGGTGTGATCCCAGCTTTTCCTTCATCACCAACAGTCAACTGCCGAAAGCAGAAAAGCCACCTAGAGCCATCCATAGGACTTCAGTGATCGCCCATAAGACAACTGTACCCTCTGAGGACCCAGACTGTCTAAGCAGCTACAAGGTAAACACCTTTGAAGACCCTGACAGACTTTGCCCACTTCATAAAAAGCCCCACCCCCTAAACAAGTGCAAAGGGTTCAAAAGTAAACCTGTCACGGAAAGGATAGCCTTTCTTAGAAAAAACAGCATCTGCTTCAGGTGTTGTGGATCCACTAAACATGTAGCCAAAGACTGCAAAATACAAGCGGATTGCTCAGAATGTGGCAGTAATAGACACATCACAGCTTTACACCCTGATACTTTGCACCGACCATTATAAGTCACAAAACCCCGAAAGGTGGGGACAGGGAGCAAAAAGATAATTCATCTATCCCAGTGATGTCCAAATGCACGGAAATCTGTGGTGAAAGTATAACTCCACGTTCATGTTCCAAGATCTGCCTAGCAACAGTGTACCCCACAGGGGAAAAGCAAAAAGCAGTTAAGATGTATGTGGTTCTGGATGAACAGAGTAACAGGTCACTGGCAAGGTCAGACTTTTTTGATGCTTTCAACATTACATCGAGTGCAGTTCCATACACCCTAAAGACATGTGCAGGAGTGATGGAAACTTCAGAAAGAAGAGCTACCGACTTTACTATCGAGTCTCTTGACAAGAGAGTCCATCTCTCACTTCCCACCTTGATAGAGTGTGATATGTTACCAGATGATAAAGCAGAGATACCTTCACCAGAAGTGGCCCTTCATCATCTTCATCTCAATTCGATATCACACCTTATTCCAGCTATCCAGAAAGATGCCTCTATTCTTCTACTTCTTGGAAGAGACATTCTACAGGTACATAGGGTACGCCAACAAATTAATGGGCCCTTTAATGCCCCCTATGCTCAAAGACTTGACCTAGGGTGGGTTATAGTAGGAGAAGTTTGTCTAGGAGCAACACATCGGCCTGACAGCGTCAACACTTCAAAGACATCTGTGCTAGTGAATGGGCGCTCGTCCCTTCTTAGTCCATGTCAGAACAGCTTTGTCATCAAAGAAACCCTAAAACCATACTGTGACTCTCCTTCTAATTACAATAGAGACATTAGTAGTGGCATGAAGACTGACACTTTAGAGAACCCACTGTTCCAACGAACAAAAGATGATGACAAACAAGCAATGTCCATAGATGATCAAGCCTTTCTCAATATCATGGATAAAGAGACTTTCCAAGATGAAACCAATAATTGGGTAGCTCCTTTACCTTTTCGCACACCCAGGTGTTATTTACCTAGTAACAGAGAGCAAGCCATGAAGCGCCTGAACGTACTACGTAAAACTTTGTAAAGAAAACCTGAAGTGAAAAAAGACTTTACAGAATTCATCAAAAGGATGCTTGACAACAATCATGCTGAAGTAGCACCATCACTGGACGAAGGTAAAGAACACTGGTATCTGCCAATGTTTGGCATTTACCATCCACACAAGCCAGAACAAATAAGAGTTGTGTTCGACTCCAGTGCTCAACATGAAGGTGTGTCATTAAATGATGTTCTGCTGAGTGGCCCAGAACTAAACAACACACTTCTGGATGTCCTCTTACGCTTCAGGAAAGAGCCTATTGCCTTCACAGGGGATGTGCAACAGATGTTTTATTGTTTTCTAGTGAGAGAGGACCATCGTGATTACCTGTGTTTCCTGTGGTACAAGGATAACGACACAGATAAAGAGGTGACAGAGTATAGAATGAGGGTGCATGTTTTTGGTAATAGCCCTTCTCCTGCTGTTGCCATATACTGCATGCGCAAAGCTGCCCAGAAAGGTGCAGAACATTATGGTCAAGATGCCAAACGCCTTGTGATGAGACATTTCTATGATGGACTTGCTTCAGCTAGCACACTAAAGGGGCAATCAACATTCTTAACAAAGCAAAACAAATGCTGGCAGAGTCTAATCTGCGACTACATAAGATAGCTTCTAACAGCAAACAAGTCATGGAAGCTTTCACCGCAGAAGACAGAGCTAAGAATCTCAAAGACCTTTGCCTGGGAACAGACACCCTTCCTTTACAGAAGAGTTTAGGCCTAAGCTGGGATATAGAGAAGGACTGTTTTGTTTTTCAGGTTTCTTCAGTAGAAAAGCCATTCAGGAGAAGAGGAATTCTATCCACTGTGAACAGTCTCTACGATCCTCTCAGGTTTGTAGCACCTGTCACCATAAAAGGTAAGGCCTTCGTTCGTGAACTGTCAAGTGGAGAAAGTGAGTGGGATGCCTTACTTCCACAAGAGAGACTCCATGAGTGGGTCCAATGGACAGAGTCTTTACAATCCTTACAATGTTTACAAATACCCAGCACCTATTGTTCCTGTTTCATTGTCACAAGCCTGCAAAAGGGAACTGTACATTTTTTCAGATGCATCTGTTACAGCAATAGGTGCAGTTGCTTACTTGAAGGTAAACAATGGAGGAAATGTCTGTCATGTTGGATTTGTTGGGATGGGAAAATCCAAACTGAGTCCTAGGCCGGCACATACAATTCCACGCCTAGAGTTATGTGCAGCCGTACTAGCAGTTGAACTGTATGAGCTAGTGAGAGATGAGATGGACCTAAGCCTAGATGCTGTGAAATTCTTTACAGACAGTAAAACAGTCTTAGGCTATATCTGTAACACTACCAAGAGATTCTTCTTATATGTTTCCAATCGGGTGAATAGGATCAGACAAGCAACCTGTCCAGAGCAATGATTCTATGTGCACTCAGAACAAAATCCTGCAGATTATGCTACCAGGCCTACACAGATAGCTTGCCTTCAGGACTCTATATGGTTCTCAGGCCCACATTTTCTGTATCAGACAGTTGTAGATAATCCTGATAACACCAATGTTTACTCTTTAATGGAACCCGAAGCTGATCCTGAAATTAGGTCAGAAGTAGTAAGCTTCAGCACTAAAGCTGTTAAGCTTCCAGAAGAAAACCAATGATGATCGACCGGTAGCTTGGGAGTTTTCCATGAAAGAGTCAGTTTAGAAGAACTTTCACAAGCCAAGATAGTCAAGAAAGCAGAAACAACTGGCCTATGGGAATTGTCACTAATACGTTGCCAAGTAAAGATGGTAATATTAGAAAGGTTGAAGTCAAAGTGACAAAACAAGGGACTATTAAAGTGTACGCCAGACCAGTTTCGGATGTCATTGTTCTCCTTTGAACAGGTACTTCTGTTATGTTGTCGACACAATACATAATATAGAGCTTGTCACTGACAGCTTTAAGATGTGACTTTCGCCAAGAGTTAAAATTCATCCTGTGGATTACAATTGGCATTGGAGATAGTTTGGCCTAGTGCGGCTTCTCCAATCTGAAGATGGGTTTAGGGACAAAACTATTTCTTCATGTGGGCTTCCAGCTTGAAGTACCATACCCAAGAGACACGATATTGTGGACTCATGTTTTAGTGTATGTTACCAGTTCTAGACGGGAACGTATTTTCTTATGAGTGTGTTTTTCCCTGTACAGTAGATATGTATAAGTAGTGATATAATGTATTATATCAGACAGGGAGTGTGCTGCCTTTGCAAGCTAATTACGTTATGATTACTTATATAGAATGTGTAGTTTACCACTGCCATCTAGTGGCCAAAGTCTGTAGAAGCTTTATCTTCAGTAATGTAAATTTCTCATACAAGATGTGACCTTTGGTTCAGGAAGTTCTTCAGCCATTTTAGATTGTCATTCTACATGGATGCAGCATGTCTGTTTCTCTCAGAAGGGGCTTGAGACATCATCACCCGTAAGTGTATTTCTGTTGTGTCATCTGTCATTTATGCTAGATTAGTTATTCTATGTGTACTGATATCTTGTTATTGTATTGTATTGCAGTTTCACAAAAATTAAAAACTAAAAACTAAAATAAAGTTGGATTACTTCGGTAGACAAATCAAGCATTGGGCTTCTGTTTACTGGAGTCTCTGACAAGTGTTTAGCTGTCCGTTTAGAACCACACATAGTCAGTGTTTTGAGAGCGGAACAATATCAATATATAAAGTAATAAACACAGATATACAAAAATGTATACCTGTGATGGAAAGATCAAATATCAAACCACCAGTCCAAGCTACTTTTCTACATTGGTTAGTGTCATCCCCAAAGCTGAGCCCAAGGGGGGAAAAAAACAACAGAGAACGTAAAAAGGCAAATGGATTGAAATCAATCATAAAATCTAGACCAAAAAAGGCCCCTAAATAATTAGCCAAGGATTTCCTCAGAATGGTATTAAATACCTGGATGAAGTGGTGTTTGGGGAATATAATGTCCTCCTCCTCTCAGGCTGGCCCTCTATTGAACAACCACCAGAGTGCTTATATACCCTCCCCCTCTCCAAATTGGCACCAAAAAACGGCGCCAAAAACTAGGGGAGGGGCGGACACTGCAGGGGCGTCTACCCATAGGTAGTAGCACCGGAAGTGACACTTCAAGCTGAGTCAGGAAAGGAAATACATCAATCAGATCAGCACAGTCAATGGTGCAAGGCACACTGGAAGTGACACTAGGTGGCGCACCGGAAATGATGAACATCACCTCTAGGGACTGTAAGCAGTGAAGTAAATATCCATAGGGGCCAAAAAAGGCATAGGAAAAAATATAAATACAAAAAAAGGAAAAGAAAGAAGTGTAAATGGATAAGATGGAAAGATAACTACAGCCGATTATATGGACAAAGCCCAAATAAAGGCTAAAGGGAAACGCAATTGACGCCAACCAGTGGAAACAAAATTACCACCAAAATTGGCGCCCTGGGTGTCCGTATGGTCACTTTCTCCTGGTGGGGGCTTCCTTAGTATAAAACATTATTGTAAAAATCTAAATCTGGGACTCTTGGGAGAAGAAAAAAAAATAATAATAATATATATGTTTCTCCCTTTCTTCTTTTCTCCTTTTTATATATTCAAAAATTATTGATGGATTACATATGTGTGATTGATATGCGATCAGGGATCCCAATGACTAGAAATAAAGTAAAGGCTGTTCAGATAAGGCTGTACATAAGAGCCTTACAAAAGGTCCCAACACGTAACAAATACCAGTAGAAACCAAAAGTAACCACTTATAGGAGCAACTGAAAAAATTACCAAACAGAATCCCTAGAGGAAAGGCGTAAAGCTAATGGATTCATTGAGCCTGGGAGATGAGGATGGAATGGATCCACCTCGTTTCCTTCTGCAGAAGAATCCTATCTACATCTCCCCCCCTCTCATGAGTAGGTATGAATTCCAGGGCAAAAAATGTCATCTTTGTTAGATCAAATGAATGGTATAATCCCATGTGTCGACTGATAGGTGTTTCCATCTTTTTCTTTTGGACGAGGGACACATGGTCCCTAATCCTATGGAAGAAGGGTCTCTTAGTTTTACCTATATAAAAGGCTGTGCAAGTACACCTCATATAATAAACAACCCCAATAGATTGGCAGTTGGCAAAGAAATTGGGTTGATAAAGAGTCCCATCTAGAAGAGTTAACTCTTCTGAATCTAGAATGTAGCTGCAAAATCGCACCTGCCACAAGGGGCAGTGCCTTTCCGAATATTCCTCCCAGATCTTTGTGTCAAGTGGCTATGGACCAATTGATCCTTTAAAGACCTGGATCTTCTGTAAGTAATAGAAGGAATTGGTTTAACATACCTAGAGATTACTTTGTCAGTGGATAATAGAGGCCAATATTTCTGGATAATTTCACAGACTTTTTTATGTTCATTAGAATATGTCGTGATCAGCCGCACCTGCTGGTCCATTTTTCCGGGTCTTGATGAATGGATTAATTCAGTTTGACTATGTTGTTTGGCCCTATGGTATGCCTTTTTGAGAGTGATGCGACTGTAACCCCTGTCTAACAGGCGTAACTGCAAAGCTAATGCTTCTTTTTCAAAGCCCTGGTCACAACTACAATTCCTCCTTATTCGTAGATATTGACTGTAAGGGATGCTCTCCACCAGAGACTTGGGGTGGGAGCTGGCCACGTGTAGAATGGTATTCCCTGCTGAGGATTTTCTAAACAGGGAGGAACCAAGCGTGCCATCTGAATTGAGGTAGATAGAAATATCCAAGATGTTAATCATGTTTTGATCGTAAGTCATAGTAAATTTGAGATTATATGAATTGGCCTTGAGTTTATCCAAAAAAAGAAGAAGTTCTTCCTTGAAACCAGTCCACACCACAAAAATGTTGTCGATAAATCGACGCCAAATCAAAACATTGTTAAAAAAATTCACAAAAATCATCTGAGGAGAAAATCTCTCGCTCCCACCCCCCAGGTACAGATTGGCGTACGATGGGGCACATTTAGTCCCCATCGCAACACCCTGCACCTGGAGGTAGTGGGAGCGATCGAAAAGAAAGATGTTATTGGTTAGGATGAAGAGTAAGAGATCCAAAATGAAATGATTATACGCAGAGGCCCCAGGGCCCCTTTCCAATAAGAAACCCTCCACAACTCCAACCCCTCGTTGGTGGGGGATGGAGTTGTAGAGGGCCTCAACATCAATCATGACCAATAGGGACCCCGGTGGTACACAAATACCATCCAGGGATCTCAAGAGGTCAGCAGTGTCTTGAATGTAGGAGCTCAACGAGCCGACATGTGGTCACAAATAATCGTCCACAAGTTTGCTAGCAGTCTCAGTTAGACAACCGTTGCCCGAGACTATCGTGCGGCCAGGGGGAGATTTGAGGTTCTTGTGAACTTTGGGCAAGGCGTATAGCGCGGGAGCCCTGGGGGTTTCAACAATCAAGGAATAAAATGTCTTGCTGTCAATACGGTCATTGTGAAATGCCAGAGTGACAAGAATTTTAAACTTCATCTCTGCATATTTAACTTGAAATGAGGGAATGGGCCGATGCCAACTGAGATTCTGCAAGAGATCCAAAACCATTTTCTTGTAGAAATCCCTATTCATAACTACTATGTTTCCCTCTTTATCCGAGGGTTTGATGACAATATGATCATTATGTTTCAAGGAAGATAGAGCTCTGCGAAAAGCAGGTTTCAGATTGGAGCGACCATTGAATCGCTTCCAATCCGTGACCTGAATCTCTTTGGTAACTTGTTGGGTAAAGGCCCAAATGCTTGGATTGCCTTGTAAGGCAGGGAAGGTAGTAGATTTTGGTCTATAGAGATTAGGTGGAGGAAAAATCCTCTCAGGTGGAGGGGCAGAAGAAGGATTCACAGTTGGCTCCTCAAGGGGGTCATCAAATGGATTGCTTTCCTCCCATAATTCCATCAAATCCTTTAATGCCTTTACCTCATTAATGCTTTTATTCATCCAAAGACTCTCCGAGTTGACATCTGAGCAACCGGGATCCTTGTTGAATATGACCTTAAACAATAATTTTCTGGCGAAAAGATGTACATCTTTTATAATTTCAAAAGTATCCACCTCCTGGTCAGGACAGAAGGTCAGGCCCAGGCTGAGAACCCGGATCTGATCCTCTGTTAGGGTACAGGAGGATAGAATGATTACTTGCAAGCCGTCTTGGCTGTCCCCTTGAGTGTTGGGGGTGCATTGGGAACTTTTTGGGCGTTTTCCAAATTTGGTGTCAGTGAAAAGATTGGTGTCGTACGAAGATCCCCGAGATTGGGGAATCCCTGTGAGTCCCCCGAAGGGGTATTGACTGATGGGTGGCTTACCTTAAGTATTGCTCCCAATTGTGATCCAGAACCTGAAGAGTTAGAATGACCATCACCAAGAGAATTAGAGAGACAGGAAGGTGCATTTTTAGTTTGTGAGCGGAGCCCGGAACGAGTGGTGTCCTGCGGGGTGCATTTAGCACCCAAGACAGTTGATGCTGACCTATCAAATTTACATTTCTCCGTGCCAGATGATGTATTGGAGTTGGCACCTGCTAAGGATGAGGAAGAAAGGGAAGTTTCGTCAGAGTCACTTGGATCGTGAATAGAGTTATGTCCACGAGAAGAAGGTTTATTCTTCTTCCGTGAATTCACTGTAGACCATTTGTAGGCCATATTAGTCTCATATGCTAATCTGTCACGGTAATATTTTTTGTCCTTGGTTTTGAGAATATCAATAAAAAAATGTTCCAGATATTTCTCTATTGTTAGCTCTCTGTCAGCAAAGGTTGAATCAGAGACAAGACTGCTGTTGTCAGTATATCATTTTTTTAATGTCTCCATTGATAACCTCTAGTTCCTTTTGATAATTCTGACAGAGAGCCTCCATCATTTTGAAGGAACAGGACTGTAAACTTGATTCCTAATCAATTTTAAATTCAGATTCAATTTTTGATAAGTTGGGAAAATTTTGTATCCGTAGTCCCCAAGGCACAATTCTATCTTCTATATATTTCTGAAAATATTTGTTGTTCCAGAAAACGTATCCATCTTATCTGGTTACACTTCTTTCTTTTTCTTTTTTGTATTTATATTTTTTCCTATGCCTTTTTGGCCCCTATGGATATTTACTTCACTGCTTACAGTCCCTAGAGGTGATGTCCATCACTTCCGGTGTGCCACCTAGTGTCACTTCCGGTGTGCCTTGCACCATTGACTGTGCTGATCTGATTGAAGTATTTCCTTTCCTGACTCAGCTTGAAGTGTCACTTCCGGTGTTACTACCTATGGGTAGACGCCCCTGCAGCGTCCGCCCCTCCCCTAGTTTTTGGAGAGGGGGAGGGTATATAAGCACTCTGGTGGTGGTTCAATAGAGGGCCAGCCTGAGAGAGTCATCCTTAGCAGGTGCCAACTCAATACAATACATCATCCGGCGCACAGAAACGTAAATTTGATAGGTCAGCATCAACCGTCTCGGCTGCTAAACGCACCCCGCAGGACACCAATTGTTCCTGGCTCCACTCACAAACTAAAGATGCACCTTCCTGTCTCTCTAATTCTCTTGGTGATGGTCATTCTAACTCTTCAGGTTCTGGATCACAATTGGGAGCAATACCTAAGGTAAGTCACCCATCAGTCAATACCCCTTCGGGGGACTCACAGGGATTCCCCAATCTTGGGGATCTTCGTACGGCACCAATATTCTCACTGACATCAAATTTGGAAAACACCAAAAAAGTTCCCAATGCACCCCCAACACTCAAGGGGACAGCCAAGACGGCTTGCAAGTAATCAATCTATTCTCCTGTACCCTAACAGAGGATCAGATCCGGGTTCTCAGCCTGGGCCTAACCTTCTGTCCTGACCAGGAGGTGGATACTTTTGAAATTATAAAAGATGTACATTTTTTCGCCAGAAAATTATTGTTTAAGGTTATATTCAACAAGGATCCCGGTTGCTCAGATGTCAACTCGGAGAGTCTTTGGATGAATAAAACCATTAACGAGGTAAAGGCATTAAAGGATTTGATGGAATTATGGGAGGAAAGCAATCCATTTGATGACCCCCTTGAGGAGCCAACTGTGAATCCTTCTTCTGCCCCTCCACTTGAGAGGATTTTTCCTCCACCTAATTTCTATAGACCAAAATCTACTTCCTTCCCTGCCTTACAAGGCAATCCAAGCATTTGGGCCTTTACCCAACAAGTTACCAAAGAGATTCAGGACACGGATTGGAAGTGATTCAATGGTCGCTCCAATCTGAAACCTGCTTTTCGCAGAGCTCTATCTTCCTTGAAACATAATGATCATATTGTCATCAAACCCTTGAATAAAGGGGGAAACATAGTAGTTATGAATAGGGATTTCTACAAGAAAATGGTTTGGATCTCTTGCGGAATCGTAGTTGGTATCGGCCCATTCCCTCATTTCAAGTTAAATATGCAGAGACAAAGTTTAAAATTCTTGTCACTCGGGCATTTCACAATGACTTTATTGACAGGAAGACATTTAAATTCTTGATTGTTGAAACCCCCAGGACTCCCACCCTATACGCCTTGCTGAAAGTTTACAAGAACCTCAAATCTCCCCCTGGCCGCACGATAGTCTCGAGCAACGGTTGTCTGAGCCTGCTAGCAAACTTGTGGACGATTATTTGCGACCACATGTCGGCTCGTTGAGCTCCTACATTCAGGACACTGCTGACCTCTTGAGATCCCTGGATGGTATTTGTGTACCACTGGGGTTCCTATTGGTCATGATTGATGTTGAGGCCCTCTACAACTCCATCCCCCACGAACGTGGGGTTGGAGTTGTGGAGGGTTTCTTATCGGAAAGGGGCCCTGGGGCCTCTGCGTATAATCGTTTCATTTTGGATCTCTTACTCTTCATCCTAACCAATAACATCTTTCTTTTCGATCGCTCCCACTACCTGCAGGTGCAGGGTGTTGTGATGGGGACTAAATGTGCCCCATCGTACGCCAATCTGTATCTGGGGGGGTGGGAGCGGGAGATTTTCTCCTCAGATGATTTTTGTGAATTTTTTAACAATGTTTTGATTTGGCGTCGATTTATCAACGACATTTTTGTGGTGTGGACTGGTTCCAAGGAAGAACTTCTTTGTTTGGATAAACTCAAGGCCAATTCATATAATCTCAAATTTACTTTGACTTACGATCAAAACATGATTAACTTCTTGGATATTGCTATCTACCTCAATTCAGATGGCACGCTTGGTTCCTCCCTGTTAAGAAAATCCTCAGCAGGGAATACCATTCTACACGTGGCCAGCTCCCACCCCAAGTCTCTGGTGGAGAGCATCCCTTACAGTCAATATCTACGAATAAGGAGGAATTGTAGTTGTGACCAGAACTTTGAAAAGGAAGCATTAACTTTGCAGTTACGCCTGTTAGACAGGGGTTACAGTCGCTACACTCTCAAAAAGGCATACCATAGGGTCAAACAACATAGTCAAACTGAATTAATCCATTCATCAAGACCCCGAAAAATGGACCAGCAGGTAGGCTGATCATGACATATTCTAATCAACATAAAAAAGTCTCTGAAATTATCCAGAAATATTGGCCTCTATTATCCACTAACAAAGTAATCTCTAGGTATGTTAAACCAATTCCTTCTATTACTTACAGAAGATCCAGGTCTTTAAAGGATCAATTGGTCCATAGCCACTTGACACAAAGATCTGGGAGAGATATTCGGAAAGGCACTGCCTCGTGTGGCAGGTGCGATTTTGCAGCTACATTCTAGATTCAGAAGAGTTAACTCTTCCAGATGGGATTCTTTATCAACCCAATTTCTTTGCCAACTGCCAATCCATTGGGGTTGTTTATTATATGAGGTGTACTTGCAGGGCCTTTTATATAGGTAAAACTAAGAGACCCTTCTTCCATAGGATTAGGGACCATGTGTCCCTCGTCCAAAAGAAAAAGATGGAAACACCTATCAGTCGACACATGGGTTTATACCATTCATTTGATCTAACAAAGATGACATTTTTTGCCCTGGAATTCATACCTACTCATGAGAGGGGGGGAGATAGGATTCTTCTGAAGAAGGAAACGAGGTGGATCCATTGCTTGGCTGCCACCTTGTCTCCCGGGCTCAATGAATCCATTAGCTTTAAGCCTTTCCTCTAGGGATTCTGTTTGGTCATTTTTTCAGTTGCTCCTATAAGTGGTTACTTTTGGTTTCTACTGGTATTTGTTACGTGTTGGGACCTTTTGTAAGGCTCTTATGTACAGCCTTATCTGAACAGCCTTTACTTTATTTCTAGTCATTGGGATCCCTGATCGCATATCAATCACACATATGTAATCCATCAAAAATTTTTGAATATATAAAAAGGAGAAAAGAAGAAAGGGAGAAACACCCTTAAAAGGTTGGGTGAGAGACACACCAGTTTACACATCAGGTCCGCTGTGACCGCGGTGCACCGTTGGATCATTGATCCTGTTGTTTGCTGTGGATCAAAGGCTTATTTGTTTCAGTTTAAAAGCGAGTGCAACCATTGAAGTGTGCTTGGAGTGATTTTAATAAATTTGTTAAAACAGGATCACGCTATGTGGAGCACTTTATTCATTTGTCTTTTACATATGGAGCCGGCTTGATTGCAGTTATGGTTCATCACATGCAACCCAGGTGTGGTTCAATTGCTGTTTTGCCAAACACGAGAGTGGGAGGCTATACATTCTGGTCAGAGGGAGTGGTGTCACTATGGTGTGGTGGAAGAGTAGAAGATTTATCACATAGGAAGATTGAAAAACTACTGTTGTGCTGGATTTTTTTCATGTGAACTTTTTCCATGGACTTTTCACAGTTTATGATGTTTGTAGTGTTTATATTTTTATACTGACACTTTTCACGGGGTGTTATATTCCTATATTTATTACTGTTTTTTGTATAGAATCAGAGTGTCACTGGTATCATGCTGTTTTGACTCCTATCTTTACAAATATATATTAGCGCCACTATCTCTATCTGTACACATGTGAGAGGTATAGTTTTGGGATTCAGAACAATAATGTTTTATACTAAGGAAGCCCCCACCAGGAGTAGGTGACCATATGGATGCCCAGGGTGCCAATTTTAATGGTAATTTTGTTTCCACTGGTTGGCGCCAATTGCGTTTCCCTTTAGCCTTTATTTGGGCTTTGTCCATATAATCGGCTGTAGTTATCTTTCCATCTTATCCGGTTACACTTCTTTCTTTTTCTTTTTTGTATTTATATTTTTTCCTATGCCTTTTTGGCCCCTATGGATATTTACTTCACTGCTTACAGTCTATAGAGGTGATGTTCATCACTTCCGGTGCACCACCTAGTGTCACTTCCGGTGTGCCTTGCACCATTGACTGTGCTGATCTGATTGAGGTATTTCCTTTCTTGACTTAGCTTGAAGTGTCACTTACAGTGTTACTACCTATGGATAGACGCCCCATGCAGCGTCCGCCCCTCCCCGTAGTTTTTGGCATCGTTTTTTGGTGCCAATTTGGAGAGGGGGAGGGTATATAAGCACTCTGGTGGTGGTTCAATAGAGGGCCAGCCTGAGAGGAGGAGGATGTTATTTCCCCCACACACCACTTTATCCAGGTATTTAATACTATTCTGAGTAAATCCTTGGCTAATTATTTAGGGGCCTTTTTTGGTCTAGAATTTTTTTAAGTTCATTTTTTTCCTCATTAATGCACACACAGCACCCCATATTGACAGAAAAACACAGGATTGTTGACATTTTTGCAGATTTAACTGAAATTTCACATGGTCCTAAGTATTCAGACCCTTTGCTATGACACTCATATATTTAACTCAGGTGCTGTCCATTTCTTCTGATCATCCTTGAGATGGTTTTACACCTTCATTTGAGTCCAGCTGTGTTTGATTATACTGATTGGACTTGATTAGGAAAGCCACACACCTGTCTATATAAGACCTTACAGCTCACAGTGCATGTCAGAGCAAATGAGAATCATGAGGTCAAAGGAACTGCCTGAAGAGCTCAGAGACAGAATTGTGGCAAGGCACAGATCTGGCCAAGGTTACAAAAAAATTTCTGCTGCACTTAAGGTTCCTAAGAGCACAGTGGCCTCCATAATCCTTAAATGGAAGACGTTTGGGATGACCAGAACCCTTCCTAGAGCTGGCCATCCGGCCAAACTAAGCTATTGGGGGAGAACAGCCTTGGTGAGAGAGGTAATGAAGAACCCAAAGATCACTGTGGCTGAGCTACAGAGATGCAGTCGGGAGATGGGAGAAAGTTGTAGAAAGTCAACCATCACTGCAGCCCTCCACCAGTCGGGGCTTTATGGCAGAGTGGCCTGACTGAAGCCTCTCCTCAGTGCACGACACATGAAAGCCCACATGGAGTTTGCTAAAAAACACCTGAAGGACTCCAAGATGGTGAGAAATAAGATTCTGTGGTCTGATGAGACCAAGATAGAACTTTTTGACCTTAATTCTAATGCTGCGTACACACGGTCGGACTTTACGGCAGACTTTGCCCGGCGGACTTTTCGACGTACTTTACGAAGGACTTTCTGAATGAATGGACTTGCCTACACACAATCCACCAAAGTCTGTCGAATTCGTACGTGATCACGTACGACCGGACTAAAATAAGGAAGTTCATAGCCAGTAGCCAATAGCTGCCCTAGCTTGGCTTTTTGTCCGTCGAACTAGCATACAGACGAGCGCACTTTTCGACCGGACTCGAGTTCGACAGGTAGATTGAAAACATGTTTCAAATCTAAGTCTGTCCAACTTTTGAGCAAACAAAGTCCGCTGGAGCCCACACACGATCGAATTGTCCGACGAAATCTCACCCGCTGGGCAAAGTCTGCCGTAAAGTCCGCTCATGTGTACGCGGCATAAGCGGTATGTTTGGAGAAAACCAGGCACTGCTCATCTCCTGTCCAATACAGTCCCAACAGTGAAGCATGGTGGTGGCAGCATCATGCTGTGGGGGTGTTTTTCAGCTGCAGGGACAGGACGACTGATTGCAATAGAGGGAAAGATGAATGCGGCCAAGTACAGGGATATCCTAGACGAAAATCTTATCCAGAGTGCTCAGGACCTCAGACTGGGCCGAAGGTTTACCTTCCAACAAGACAATGAGTGGCTTCACAACAACTCCGTGACTGTTCTTGAATGGCCCAGCCAGAGCCCTTGACTTAAACCCAATTGAGCATCTCTGGAGAGACTTAAAAATGGCTGTCCACCAATGTTTACCAACCAACCTGAAAGAACTGGAGAGGATCTGCAAGGAGGAATGGCAGAGGGTCCCCAAATCCAGGTGTGAAAAATTTGTTGCATCTTTCCTAAAAAGACTCATGGCTGTATTAGATCAAAAGGGTGCTTCTACTAAATACTGAGCAAAGGGTCTGAATACTTAGGACCATGTGATATTTCAGTTTTTCTTTTTTAATAAATCTGCAAAAATGTCAACAATTCTGTGTTTTTCTGTCAACATGGGGTGCTGTGTGTACATTAATAAGGAAAAAAAATGAACTTAAATGATTTTAGCAAATGGCTGCAATATAACAAAGAGTGCAAAATTTAAGGGGGTCTAGATACTTTCCATCCCCACTATATATATATATATATATATATATATATATATATTTTTTTTTTCTTTTCAATAAAAAATAAAAGATAAAAAATAAAGAATTCAGGGATAAAAAAATCAAAAAATTACAACAAAAATTCATTCATTCTTTCCTCCATCCTCATTCTAGGTCCTCTTCCATCAGTTAAAAACGCAATCTTATTTAGGCTCTATGGTCATCAGATGATCCTTTGGCTGGGTTCGCCTCCTGATTTATGTGGTTCAAACATTAGAGTTTATATTCAATTTATTATTCAAATCTTTGAAAGATCTATACACAGGTAAATATATCCCCTTTGGCTGAAGTATCGCATTGGCAGATCAGATATGTGGTATTATTTTTAAATTGTATGTTGATTGATTTTTTGACTGTTTGATATATTGTCTTGTTCGTGTAAATTTCATATTACTCTCTTTAGTGCCCGATAAATATTATTCTCCTGAAGAAGCCACGGCATGTGGTGAAACATGTTGAGAAACAAATCCTTTGGTTACACTATCAAAGACTGTATTGTTACATTGAATGTAAACTCTTTTTTTATAGACATGTTTTTATCAATTTTTCAAAATAAAATGTGAATTTTTTACATAATTTCTGTGTCACCAATTGCACCTTTAAAGTCCCAGTTCCTTATATTTTCTTCATACTGTATTACCTAAGGGATGTGGTGCCAATTTGTGTTAGATGCGAGGCAATCACTTACATTTCTCTGTTGGTAATCAGTAGATCCAGTAACGCTTTATTTCTGGTTGGTTCGTCTACCATCTGACCCATAAAATTGTCCTGCAAGATGTTTAGGAACTGGCGAGCCTTAGATGAATGTGTGGTTCCCTCCGCCCAGTCTATGTCTGGATAAGTAAAATCCCCCGCTATGATAACACTTCCCATCCTTGCTGCTAATCCAAATTGTGATAGGAGATCTGTCTCCCCTTCCTCCTTCAGGTTAGGGGGCCTATAGCATACTCCCAGTATTATTTTCCTCTTAGCTTCATCCCTTTGGAGCTCTACCCTTAATAATTCCACCTCCTCCCTAGCTCCCTTAGTGATGTCATCTCTCACATTCACTTGTACATTATTCTTGATATACAGGCATGCCCCTCCCCCTTTTTTACCTTCTCTATCCTTGTGATGCAGAGTATACCCTTGAATGGTTGCCAGCCAATCATGGGAGCTGTTGAACCAGGCTGTCAGGAGACTAGTAGACCAGACTGTGTGGACTGCACAGAGATAACCCAAAACACATGTAAGTGAATAGTGATATTTATTAAAATAGGTGATAATTAGAAAATACAAACAGTAAACAATCAACCCAACAAACCCACTACAAACAACAATATCTACAGCAAGGGGCAATACCGGAATCACAGATGTCAGCCAGGCCAGGGTCATACACAGCAGGTCAGCAAGAACAAGGGATATACCAGAGACATAAACGTTTAGCCAAGCCAAGGTCATACACAGGAAGATCAGTAAATGAGGGACAGGGAACCAACAGGACAGAGAGGGGATGGATCGGGCTGAAGGGTACAGGAACACTGAAGGGATCGGGTCAGGATAAGCTCGGGCACAAGGTCAGATGCAGGTTCAGGATCGGGTAACAGGTGAACAAGGTCAGGGCTTGAGGAGAGAGAGACCAAGGCAAGCATATGAGGGCTTGCCGGGTATTTATAGGACTGACTATGATTGACTTCAAGTCACACCTGAGCGCAGGGAGTGTTGTCTGCTCCATACTGCCAGGATCCAACCGCTGGTGGACGTCAGTACTGCGGCCAAAAGATGAAATGACACCAGCAAGGAAATATTCTCCTGACAGTTCAACACTGCCAGGAGACACCAGGAGACACCTGCTGGTGGACCCCAGTACTGCATGCCAAACGATATATCTTGCCAGCGGACGGATCGTTTCCTGACACAGGCCTCTGAAATTCCCACAAAATCCAAATCCTCAACGTACAACAGTATGTCTAGTTCACCCATCTTGTCCACCAGGCTCCTGGCTTTGGTGAACATGCCACGTAGTTTAGACCAGTCGCATATTATCCTCTTATTGGGTGTTCCGAGATTGCAACTGCTTTGGCCAACCTACTACTAATGCCCCCAATACTACCCTCTGGAATATGTTCCGCGCTGACTATCTCTACCTCTGGACCCTCCCCCCATTGCCTAGTTTAAAAACCTCTCTAACTTTTTGCCCATCTTCATTCCCAGCTGATCTGCACCCTCCTCATTTAGGTGCAGTCCATTCCTTCTATAGTACTGGTTATCGACTGAGAAGTCGGCCCAGTCCTCCAGGAACCCAAACCCCTCATTACTACAGCAGTTTCTCAGCCACTTGTTTACTTCACTATTCCTCCTTTACCTTTCTAGTGTGGCTCGATGTACTGGTAGTATTCCTGAGAATACTACCTTGGAGGTCCTTTTCCTCATTTTAGCTCCCAAGTCCTTAAAATCGTTCTTTAGCCTCTGCCTCTCACTTGCCAACGTGCACCATGACAACTGGGTCTTCCCCAGCCCCTCCCAGTAATCTGTCCACCCAATCCAAGATGTGCCAAAACCCGAGTGCCCGGTAGACAACATACAGTTCAGAGCTTCAGGTCTTTGTTACAGATTGCCCTCTCTGTCCTTCTAGGAATTGAGTCCCCTACCACCAGAATCTGTCTTTCCTTTCCCCCCCCCCACTCTCACTGGAGGAGTTCTTCCTCCGGCAGCTAGGAGATTCCCTCAGCTCCAGCAGTGCTGGTCCCTGACTGGTTTCACCAATGTCATTCAATGGAGCGTACTTATTGGGATGCTCCAGCCCTGGATCGGCCTCCCTGGCATTTGCCCCTCCTTAATGACTATCACCCATTTACTCTTTTCTAGTGCCTGCACCTCTCTGTCTCCACCCGCCTCTGTACTGGCCCCTGCCCGCACCTGCCGTGTACGTTCCTGGCTCTGCTCTAGTATGGAGGGACTTCTCAGTGCTGAAAATTGCTTCCCCAGATTCAGAACCTGGGCTTCCAAGGAAACAATGTGCTTACATTTTGCACAGCAGTATTCACCCTCGATCAGATGATCAAGGAACGCATACATGCCGCAAGATGTACACCGAGTCACCTCTCCACACCCGCCGGGCATCGTACCTATTAAATTATTGAGGGTTGGGGATTATACTCTGTCCAAATTACCTAAACAACTAGCTTCCTGACACTAATACTCACCAAGACAATACACAAGTACTCAACAAGACAATACACAGGTACTCGCAGATCTGCGTGCACTCGCAGACCTATGTGCACTCGCAGACCTATGTGCACTCGCAGACCAATGTGAGCTTGCAGGCCTATGTGCACTCGCAGGCCTACGTGCACTAGCAGACCTACGTGCACTCGCAGACCTACGTGCACTCGCAGACCTAAGTGCACTCGCAAGGCCTATGTGCACTCGCAGGCCTACGTGCACTCGCAGACCTACGTGCACTCACAATACACAAGTACACAATACACAAGTACTAACGATCCACACACACTACTCAGACAACACTCAGGTAATCACACCACACAGGTACTATGACCCCTGTTATAACCTCCTGTTTTAAACTCTTGTTTTTAACTCACCACTTAGTCCAGTTCCACTTGGACAAAGTTCCAGCAAGCTCAAAGATGAGCAGGCTCAAAATGAGTTCTACAGAAATTTATAAGCACCTGTGACCAATTAACCACTCCCCTTAATTAGTAGGCTGAAGGAAAAAAAGAAAAAAAAATCCCTTAGTTTCTGTGTGATTCAGCTTCAGGCATGGTGTGAACCAGTGATCTAAAAATGTAGACAGAAGTATTAAAAAGTGGGGTTTGCTGACATTGATTGCATCCCTTTTTTCATGTAGCACTGCTGTGAGAAATTAGGCAGTGCAGTTTAAAACCCAATTTCTCACAGTCAGGACAGCTGTGCTACATGAAAAAACAGACATTAGACTTTACATTGCAGTTATAATAAGTGGTCTAACCTGCAGTCCCCTAAGAATCCAGATCCACTGCCACCGTATTGCTAATGCAGCTCATGTGTGCACACCAGAAGAACCTGGGAACGCTCATCCTCAAAGCCGGCCACACCCCCTCCTGCCCACTCAAACTACAGGATCTCACAGTCAGGCTCCGCCTCTGAAATGTTTAGCCTGAGTGAGTGCTCATTGAGTGCGTCTGAACAGCTGCTGAGAGAGGAGGGGGGAGGAGCGGAGGAGAGGGGGATTTGAAGAAAGACTTTTTTTTCTGCACTCTGTTCAGATTGCCCGGGTCCCCCAAGGGGGACGAGCCGGGTACAACAGGGCCAGTTGTACTGGCTTATCAGCGGCCCTGACTACATCTCTTTATACCAAACCCACTGACAGAAACATATTGCTTCATTTTCATAGTGCACATCCTGCACATCTGCGAAAGAAGTTACCCATTTCACAATTTGTAAGTGTTTTATGCATCTGTTCAGACAAAAATTATGTAAAAAAAAAAAACTTGAGATAATATATCACAAGTTTTTGGAACGTGGGTACCCCAACTCGGGTAGGTTGCAAATGCCTTATCCGATTGGACTAGGGCCTTTCTTCTTTTTTGGCATATTTGTTTCAGACAAACAAAATCATGAGAAATATCAGGGGGGTATAAAAGAACTTACGGCACTGCTAAATATTATGGTAGTGGTGGGCAAAGGTACAGTTGTATATTCGCCCAGATAATTGCATATACCAGGGGCACCAAGGCCATATAATAGGTACGTTCCTCTGAATTATTTGCGCATATCAGGAGAAAAAAGGGGAAGAGAAAAAGAATTCATCAAAGAGTAGTATGCAATTATCAAAAATTATGTATAAATGCTATTTATTGAAAATACACTTATACACCAATCAAAAAATATATGGTTAAAAAAACAGGTACCACCACCAATGCCTAAAATTGACAACGTTGTCATAGACAAAACACAGATGGCCACCACAGACATAAACCATACACACCTCCTAAGAAATTGATGTTGAATAGTGTCTCTGATTAAATCAATAAGCATGTATCCAGCAGTCCCAATGAACAGCTGAGTTACAGCTGGTGATATGTGGGGAGGATATGGATGGTTTAAACAGTCACAGAGGAATCAAGTCCTGTGTATGGGGAGCAGAAAGAGCTAATTGTTGATAGCTTGTTGCTGGAGCAGTAAATGCTGCTATCCTTATCAGCAAGGTTCACCGTACACTTACACTCCCGGGGCACACAGATTACAAGGAAGAGCAGTTCCTATATGTGAGGAATGGTGAGAAGCAGGGATGGCTACAGGTAATAGCTATACAGGTGGATCATCAGCGCTTAAGGGTGAGTTAGAGCTTACAGCTTAGATAGACAGTCCAGTACTGATAAATAGCAAAGGTAAGATCTCACCCATGTATGAGCGCTGGAAAGTGACAGATCCATATGAAAAAGCCATGAATTCATCAATCCATCCCTGGGTAGTTCGTCAGGCTGTCTTACATCGCCGTGTGTAAAGTGTCCCAAAGGCAGTATTCGGGGAATGTGATGTTTAGAACGGGGAGGTGCAAACAGTGCATCCGGTCATCCCGTCATCCAAATCCAAATCCCGGGTAATTTTAAACCGACCTCGTAGGAGTACGGGCGGACGTTCCAGGGCTGGTGGGTGGGTCTGTGTGAACGCTATTGGGAGCGTGATGGCGTCATGCTGACGCGTTTCATCCGTCACTCAGATTTCCTCAGAGCATGTGCCGTAGCCGAGACATTCATCTTATATACCCCGTACGTAAAGTAACATGGGTGCATTAGTTTCTAGTTGCCTCGGAGACGGAGCCACAGCCATACGTGTATACAAGACCATAGTACACAGATAGCGGGCCGATTCATGGGTGCCAACACCCATAGAAGAAGAGTGAAAGGACGAGGGGAACAAAATAGATACAAATGAAAATAAGTGACAGATGATTAAGAGAAAATACAAATGAAGAAAATTAGGTAAGATTGAACAAATAAAGATTAACAAAAAAGGAAATAATAAAAAAAGGAGAGGGAGAACCATAACAAGACAAAGGGCAGGGAAGGGGGGCAGGAAAAGGGAGGGGGGTTAGGGGGGATTCCTCCATGGCTAATAAGAATTAGGGTGTAAGAAACACAGAGAGGTTGCATTCATTGTTCAAACCAAAGGGGTGCATACTATTTAGATTGTATATCCACATTTTTTCTTTTTGACAAAGGATTCTGTCTAAGTCACCCCTTCTCTGGGGAAAGTTCAGTCTATAAATACCCTTGAAGGTCATTCCAGAGGGATTCCCACCATGAAATTTCAAAAAGTGCAGGGGGATAGGGCGCTCGTCGTCCTTGCTGAGGATGCTTTGGACAGGTTCACCGATTCTGATTTTAAGTTGCCTTTTAGTTTTACCAACATACTTCTTCCCGCAAGGGCAAGTGAGCATGTAAATGACTCTGGTGGTATTACAGTTGATGAAATTATGAAAAATTATGAATTGAAAAATGAAAACAAAATCATGAGCCTCCTGTACAATTTATGATTATGTCTACACTGGGGGATACTTGATCTGGTATACAATGTAATATATCTCTTATTCTTCTCTTGCTCTTAATTTTTCCTTTCTGTTTCTAACACTCTATGCTTATTCAAGACATACTTTTTTGGGTAGCCAGCAGATTATTTCTATCTGGGGGCTCTTTATACTTTACGGGCCTAATTTGAAAATGTTTTTGCCACTGACTCTCACACTTAGGCCAATCCTATTGATAATAGCATTGATTTTGAGTGCAGTCATTTGTCTGTTTTTCTTCCTTTTTTTTTCTTTTTTTTCATCCTTCCTATTTTTTTTTCTCTTTTTCTGTGTAGATTTATTTTCAATTAATATTTTTTTCCCAATTTTTCTTCTATTTTTAGTTGTATGTGCAATTTTTGTTTTTGTGCTTTGTTGTCCTGTTTTATTTTGTTTTTTGCTTTTACATATTTCTTTCTTTCCTTTCTTCTTTTTTCTTTTTTTTCCTTTTTCTTCTCCTTTTTTTCATTTTTTTGTTTCTTTTTTCCCCCCTCTCCCCCTCCCCCCCCCCGTTTTCCCCCCTTTTTTTCCTTTTTCTCCTTTTTTTTTTTCTATTCTTTTTTCTCTTTTTTTCTTCTTCTTCTCCCCCCCCCTTTTTTTCATTTCTCTTTCTTTTCCTCTTTTTCCCCCTTTTTTTTTCCCCCTTTTTTCCATATTTTTTTCATCTTTCCTCATTTTGTCTCTGCAGTTATGACTTCCACTAATTATCCTTTGCATTTTTTCCTCCCAACTCTGCTCGCTTTTTTGCCGTTTCTCAATTTTCCTTGTTTGGCCCTACACGCTTACACTACTGACACTTTCCTTTTGGCTTTCTGGTATACATAATGCAGGGCCTGCCTGACGTCACGGCCTTCCATGGCAACGGCGGCCCCACAGGTAGGCATCCTCCCGTTCCCCTGTTACTAAGAGCATGGCATACGTGGCATGTCGCGATTGGCAGCCGACTTGACTGGATGGCAGCTGCGCCTCTGGGTCCTAGTGACTGCTTGTTTGTATTGGGCACATCTGGCTGATGTGCCCGATCGGCTGCATTCACATTGAAGCGAAAGAAAACAAAATCATGAGCGTCCTGTATAATTTATGATTATGTCTACACTGGGGGATACTTGATCTGGTATACAATGTAATATATCTCTTATTCTTCTCTTGCTCTTAATTTTTCCTTTCTGTTTCTAACACTCTATGCCTATTCAAGACATACTTTTTTGGGTAGCCAGCAGATTATTGCTATCTGGGGGCTCTTTATACTTTACTTTATTTTACTTTTGGCTTTCTGGTATACATAATGCAGGGCCTGCCTGACGTCACGGCCTTCCATGGCAACGGCGGCCCCACAGGTAGGAATCCTCCTGTTACCCCGTTACTAAGAGCATGGCATACGTGGCATGCCGCGATTGGCAGCCGACTTGACTGGATGGCAGCTGCGCCTCTGGGTCCTAGTGACTGCTTGTTTGTATTGGGCACATCTGGCTGATGTGCCCGATCGGCTGCATTCACATTGAAACGATCCATGCTGGCTGCATTCCCTAGTAGCAGGAAATTAATGTGCAAGCCTGCAATATATAACTTGGTCACCATTAGTTTTTAACTATTTTTGGCAGGATTTGATGTCGTCTGACATCAGAGGATAAGGGTGGTACTATTTTTTTCAGCATTTGCATGTTCTGATTGATAGTTGATACTTTATCACATGCCTGACGAAGGGGTCCTGCGCAGCTTCAAAACATTGCACTTGTCTCTGTGATGTGGTCTTTCTAGTATAAAGAAACCTTTAGATGTTGATTGTTGATCCACGGTGTGCTTGCGAATTTGTACACTTGTCATACAGATTCTCTCCCCAAGCCTTTGTTTATAAAATAAATAAAGCTTGCAGGGAAAATGTCATTTTTTTGCCTTCATAAAAGTAATTTTTGCTGCAGCTGGTACTATACATGGTACAGATGCGCCCCTTTACAGGCAGACTAAGGGGACCCCTAGGCACTATATTGAAAGGAATTTCTAATTTTTATCAAGAAATCACTGCTCATTCAAAAATTATGTTTTTTAACAAACTGTCCCCCAGGGCATTACCTGGACCCCCATACCATTTGTATGCCCAATAACTTGCATCTAAGCCCTCAAAATGGGCACTTTTGATTTTTCCAGTTCCTATAGACTTCAATAGGGTTCGTTATTCGGCTCTGAACTTTCACGATGTTCGAGAGTTCTGGCACAAACCGAACCGGGGGGTGTTCAGCACATCTATACTGCATATTTCTACTTGTTCATATATGTGTTTTGTTTGTAGGAGAAGACCCTTCCTTGTAAGTTTAGTAAAGATCTGAGAGACCTCTAATAAGGAGAGACCAGAGCAGTATATGTATTAGGGTTTTGGGTGGTAACATAAGCTGCCTCAAGTCTCGTGGACTGGGTCTTCACCCTAGCCAAATGATCTTGTGTATTGGGCAGGGGAAAGAAAAGAAAGGGAAAGATCATGGAGGTAGTCATCTAGTTTATTTGTGGTGAAGGCTACTTCACAGGTATTGCTGTTGCAATAAAATGAGGCAGATTATTTCCTGATGAGCCTAGGGCAAGTAATGATTTTGTCATGGAGCCCATAAATCCTAGGTATAGATGTAGTAGCTGACTGATCTCTAGATATCCAAGCAAGTAGTCTACTGCATATTTCTACTTGTTCATATATGTGTAGTGTTTGGTGGAGAAAGGCCCTCCTTGTAAGTTCAGTAGAGATCTGAGAGACCTCTAATAAGGAGTGCAATATATGTATCAGGATTTTGGGTGGTAAAATAAGCTGCCTCAAATCTCGTAGACTTGGTCTTAGCCCTATCCAAATGTTTTTTAGATTGTCATCTAGCTGTACTAATATAGCATAGTGGCATATTGGCCTCTTGTGAACTCTTTGGAAGCATCCCAAACCACCAGTGGATAAGCAGTACCAACATTAGTCAAACAGTAGTGCTGTAGAGAGGATTGAATATGAATCTAGAAAGTCTCCAAAGTTCATCCCCAGAATCAGGAAGAAGTTTGGTATGCAAAGGAGCAAGATAACAGCTAGAGAGAGCCCAACAGGAAATGTAAAGATCATGCTTGAAGTTCATGGGAAGAGCAAAGAGTTGAAGTCTCACTAGAAAAAAGAGACAAAGAGCGTGGCCTGGACCAGCATGTTGATCCGGTTTGTGATCCTCCCCAGCCTGATTTTCGCTGCTGTTTCAGTTCGACCCGCTGGCTCATACCTCCGTAACCTCCCTGGAACCACAGCCAGCCTTCTGCAGAGGGATGGCTCAGAAAGGAAAGGAGGATGCGGCGGCCCCAGGACTTCAAGATGACGCCTTGCTGCAGAGGACACCACATGGCTGAGGGAAGGTAAAGGACCAGGGCAACAAGTCAGCCAAATCCCCGTATGACATGCTGTACTATGCCCAGAAATTTTTGGGGACAATAGAGGCTGACCTGCAGGGGGACTAGGAGCACTCACACTACCCTGAGCCACAGGAGCAGGCAACCATCTTGCCCACTGACCCCATGGCTGACAGTCTAGATCTTAAGCTTCCTGCATCTCTTGACCCAGAGGCAGACGAGCCAAAACAGCTGACGCTTGCTGAAATCCTAAAGGCAGTCAACAAATTCACTGCCTTGGTGAATACCCCTAAGGACCAATTCGGGGTCTGAGAGGAGGTGTCCTAACTGAGGCAGGACCTGCAGAAGATAAGGGATAGGGTGACAGCAGTGGAAATCACATTAGTAACATAGAGGATCAGCTCCCTCCCTTTACCCGAGACACACAGACAGTCTACCAGATGGCAAAGGACACTAATAACAGGGTGTAAGACATGGAGAACCGTCTCTGTCAAAATAACATTCATATAGTGGCTTGCCCAAATGTGCTGGGGATAGGGACCCCACTGCCTTTGTGGAGAGCTGGCTCTTGGAGCTATTTGGCAAAGATGCTTTTACACTCTTTTTTATGGTGGAGAGGGCTTACCGCACACCGACTCGCCCACCTCAGCCAGGAGCCCATCTAGACCTATTCTAGCCCAGCTTCTCCACTACCATGACCGGTAGGTGAATCTACGATGAAACCAGAGTGTCCTTCTGCCCAGACTTCTCAGCAGAAGTCCAGTGTCGCAGGTCCAAGTTTAATAATGTTAAGTAGTGTATATATCGTGATACTGGGTGACAGGACTATGCGGTACCACATCCCTTTTATATTAGTACAAAAGAGGAAATGGGAGATGGCAGGACTTTAAAGGTACCAAAGTAGGCAAACAGATTGAAAAAGTAGAAATGTATTTATTTACACAATTTTTAAAAAGAAAGTCGCACGCAACATCTACAACAATTTCATATTATTCCTTAAAGCACATATAGCCACTTCTTGCTTATACTCAACATTTCACTCAATAGAGCTTCTTCAGGAGCTTCTTAAGGGAAGAAGGGTCACATCAAGTATTATATACTAAAAAAGAAATAACAGATGTAAATGGAAGTGCTAAAAAATTGCTATACATAAATTTATGTCATGAATCAATAAAACATAATTTATCTATTATATATCAAGAAATGTAAATATCATCTGAATTTTTAAATACATTTTAATAGAGTACATTTAGTACAAACAAATTTATCATATAGGTATATTTCACTGAAAGGGTGCCTACCGGATACTCATGTTCAAAGGAAATTGGTCTATGATATATGTTTTTTTCTCCCCGCCTTCCATCCTGGGGCACAGCCAGGTCCCTTAAACAAGGGGTGCTCTTTCTCACCTTTTAGCTTATTGTGGCCTTTTTTGTAATTTACTACCTTCCTTCATTCCTGGGAACTGGATGAATGATTGTATTGGTTCTACAATCGTTATACACCTTTTTGAGGTAATTGTATGGATATATATATATTTTCTCTATATTTTTACACCAGATACAAAATATACTCTTTAGACTGGATAAAATACTTTTATAGACTTTGAAATGACTTGAGCAACGTTTAATTATATTCCCTCTCTTTGACTGCCCAAAGGTTTTCCGCATACAGTGGGGACGGAAAGTATTCAGACCCCCTTAAATTTTTCACTCTTTGTTATATTGTAGCCATTTGCTAAAATCATTTAAGTTCATTTTTTCCTTATTAATGTACACACAGCACCCCATATTGACAGAAAAATACAGAATTGTTGACATTTTTGCAAATTTATTAAAAAAGAAAAACTGAAATATCACATGGTCCTAAGTATCAGACCCTTTGCTCAGTATTTAGTAGAAGCACCCTTTTGCTCTAATACAGCCATGAGTCTTTTTGGGAAAGATGCAACAAGTTTTTCACACCTGGATTTGGGGATCCTCTGTCATTCCTCTTTGCAGATTCTCTCCAGTTCTGTCAGGTTGGATGGTAAACGTTGGTGGACAGCCATTTTTAGGTCTCTCCAGAGATGCTCAATTGGGTTTAAGTCAAGAGCTCTGGCTGGGCCATTCAAGAACAGTCACAGAGTTGTGAAGCCACTCCTTCACTATTCTAGCTGTGTGCTTAGGGTCATTGTCTTGATGGAAGGTAAACCTTCGGCCCAGTCTGAAGTCCTGAGCACTCTGGAGAAGGTTTTCGTCCAGGATATCCCTGTACTTGGCCACATTCATCTTTCCCTCGATTTCAACCAGTTGTCCTGTCCCTGCAGCTGAAAAACACCCCCACAGCATGATGCTGCCACCACCATGCTTCATTGTTGGCACTGTATTGGACAGGTGATGAGCAGTGCCTGGTTTTCTCCACACATACTGCTTAGAATTAAGGCCAAAAAGTTCTACCTTGGTCTCATCAGACCGGAGAATCTTATTTCTCACTCCATGCAGGCTTTCATGTGTCTTGAACTGAGGAGAGGCTTCCGTCAGGCCACTCTGCCATAAAGCCCCGACTGGTGGAGGGCTGCAGTGATGGTTGACTTTCTACAACTTTCTCCCATCTCCCGACTGCATCTCTGTAGCTCAGCCACAGTGATCTTTGGGTTCTTCTTTACCTCTCTCACCAAGGCTCTTCTCCCCCGATAGCTCAGTTTGGCCGGACGGCCAGCTCTAGGAAGGGTTCTAGTCGTCCCAAATGTCTTCCATTTAAGGATTATGGAGGCCAATGTGCTCTTAAGAACCTTAAGTGCAGCAGAAATTTTTTTGTCACCTTGGCCAGATCTGTGCCTTGCCACAATGCTGTCTCTGAGCTTTTCAGGCAGTTCCTTTGACCTCATGATTCTCATTTGCTCTGACATGCACTGTGAGTTGTAAGGTCTTATATAGACAGGTGTGTGGCTTTCCTAATCAACTCCAATCAGTATAATCAAACACAGCTGGACTCAAAATGAAGGTGTAGAATCATCTCAAGGATGATCAGAAGAAATGGACAGCACCTGAGTTAAATATATGAATGTCACAGCAAAGGATCTGAATACTTAGGACCATGTGATATTTCAGTTTTTCTTTTTTAATAAATCTGCAAAAATGTCAACAATTCTGTGTTTTTCTGATTTTAGCAAATGGCTGCAATATAACAAAAAGTGAAAAATTTAAGGGGGTCTGAATACTTTCCATCTCCACTGTATATCATAGATCATTTCCTTTGAACATGAGTATCCTGTAGGCACCCTTTCAGTGAAATATACGTATATGATAAATTTGTTTGTACTAAATGTACTCTATTAAAATGTATTTAAAAATTCTGATAATATTTAAATTTCTTGATATATAATACATAAATTATGTTTTATTGATTCATGACGTAAATTTATGTATAGCAATTTTTTAGCACTTCCATTAAAATCTGTTATTTCTTTTTTAGTATATAATACTTGATGTGACCCTCCTTCCCTTAAAAACTCCTGAAGAAGCTCTATTGAGCGAAACATGTTGAGTATGAGCAAGAAGTGGCTATATGTGCTTTAAGGAATAATATGAAATTGTTGTAGATGATGAAGATTGATAGCAGCAATGCCTCTTCAAGTTTTAGTCGTAAGGTGTGCTTTGTTTCCTTTTGAAATATATTTTTCATTGCCCTTTGGCTGGGGGGCATAATATTGCAGTTTAAGCTGCGAGCTACTCTGTGTTTATTTCCTACCAGATACCTACAGGATAGTTGAATCTACGTGCTTGGCTATCTTTTCAGATAACTTTTCTGCCCTGCTGCTCAATGAGGACCAGTAGAGGTGCTCTGCAGTTAGCCTGAGGGGCTGATTTACGAAGCATTTGCGCCATGACTTGTGGTGCACGCCGATGTGCAAATTACATTTTAGTATTTACAAAGCATTTGCGCCGGTAACACAGCGCGATCCCCCATTTACTATTCTCTTCCCGGCGCACGGGAAGAGGTGATCTGTACGCCACTATAGAATTGGTGCACGGCATCTTTAACTTCAAATTTAAACAAGCTGGAAGGGCCAATAATATGGGGGTGATGTGTGGTGATGTGGGGAAGTGTAGTACTAACTGGCCAATAGGGATGAGCCGAACACCCCCCTGTTCGGTTCGCACCAGAACATGCCAACAGGAAAAAAGTTCGCTCGAACACGCGAACACCGTTAAAGTCTATGGGACACGAACATGAATAAACAAAAGTGCTAATTTTAAAGGCTTATATGCAAGTTATTGTCATAAAAATTGTTTGGGGACCCGGGTCCTGCCCCAGGGGACATGGATCAATGCAAAAAAAAGTTTTAAAAACGGCCGTTTTTTCAGGAGCAGTGATTTTAATAATGCTTAAAGTCAAACAATAAAAGTGTAATATCCCTTTAAATTTCGTACCTGGGGGGTGTCTATAGTATGCCTGTAAAGGGGCGCATGTTTCCCGTGTTTAGAACAGTCTGACAGCAAAATGACATTTCGAAGGAAAATTTCCATTTAAAACTACCCGCGGCTATTGCATTGCCGACAATACACATAGAAGTTCATTGATAAAAACGGCATGGGAATCCTCGAACCAAATTTTTTTTAAAAAAATGACGTGGGAGTCCCCCTAAATTCCATACCAGGCCCTTCAGGTCTGGTATGGATATTAAGGGGAACCCCGGCCAAAATTAAAAAAAAAATGACGTGGGGTTCCCCCTAAATTCCATACCAGACCCTTCAGGTCTGGTATGGATTTTAAGGGGAACCCCGCGCAAAAAAAAAAAAAAAAACGGCGTGGGGTCCCCCCAAAAATCCATACCAGACCCTTATCCGAGCACGCAACCTGGCAGGCCGCAGGAAAAGAGGGGGGACCCCCCTCCTGAACCGTACCAGGCCACATGCCCTCAACATTGGGAGGGTGCTTTGGGGTAGCCCCCCAAAACACCTTGTCCCCATGTTGATGAGGACAAGGGCCTCATCCCCACAACCCTGGCCGGTGGTTGTGGGGGTCTGCGGGTGGGGGGCTTATCGGAATCTGGAAGCCCCCTTTAACAAGGGGGCCCCCAGATCCCGCCCCCCCTGTGTGAAATAGTAAGGGGGTACTTACCCCTACCATTTCACTAAAAAACTGTCAAAAATGTTAAAAATGACAAGAGACAGTTTTTGACAATTCCTTTATTTAAATGCTTCTTTTTTCTTCTATCTTCCTTCATCTTCTTCTTCTTCTTCTGGTTCTTCTGGCTCTTCTGGTTCTTCCTCCGGCATTCTCGTCCAGCATCTCCTCCGCGGCGTCTTCTATCTTCTTCTCCTCGGGCCGCTCCGCACCCATGGCATGGGGGGAGGCTCCCGCTCTTCTCTTCATCTTCTTCTTCATCCTCTTCTCTTCTTCCTTCTTCTCTTCTTCATTTTCTTCTCCGGGGCGCTCCGCACCCATGCTGGCATGGAGGGAGGCTCCCGCTGTGTGACGGAGTCTCCTCGTCTGACGGTTCTTAAATAATGGGGGGTGGGGCCACCCGGTGACCCCGCCCCCCTCTGACGCACAGTGACTTGACGGGACTTCCCTGTGACGTCACGGGGAATGCCACAGGGAAGTCCCGTCATGTCCTGTGCGTCAGAGGCGGCGGGGTCACCGGGTGGCCCCGCCCCCCGTTGTTTAAGAACCGTCAGACGAGGAGATGCTGTCACACAGCGGGAGCCTCCCTCCATGCCAGCATGGATGCGGAGCGGCCCGGAGAAGAAAATGAAGAAGAGAAGAAGGAAGAAGAGAAGAGCGGGAGCCTCCCCCATGCCATGGGTGCGGAGCGGCCCGAGGAGAAGAAGATAGAAGACGCCGCGGAGGAGATGCTGGACGAGAACGCCGGAGGAAGAACCAGTAGAGCCAGAAGAACCAGAAGAAGATGAAGGAAGATAGAAGAAAGAAGAAGCATTTAAATAAAGGAATTGTCAAAAACTGTCTCTTGTCATTTTTAACATTTTTGACAGTTTTTTAGTGAAATGGTAGGGGTAAGTACCCCCTTACCATTTCACACGGAGGGGGCCGGGATCTGGAGGTTCCCTTGTTAAAGGGGGCTTCCAGATTCCGATAAGCCCCCCGCCAGCAGACCCCCACAACCACCGGCCAGGGTTGTGGGGATGAGGCGCTTGTCCTCATCAACATGGGGACAAGGTGTTTTGGGGGGCTTCTTCTTTCTTCTATCTTCTTTCTTCTTTCTTCTTTCTTCTTTCTTCTATCTTCTATCTTCCTTCGGTTTCTTCCTCCATCTTCTTCTTCTTCTGGTTCTTCTGGTTCTTCCTTCAGTGTTCTTGTCCAGCATCTTCCTCCGCGGCGTCGGCGTCTTCTTCCCTTCTTCTCCTCGGGCCGCTCCGCATCCATGATGGCATGGAGGGAGGCTCCCGCTGTTTGACGCTTCTCTTCTGACGGTTCTTAAATAACGGGGGGCGGGGCCTCCCGGTGACCCCGCCCCCTCTAACGCACGGGGACTTTGCGGGGACTTTCCTGTGGCATTCCCCGTGACGTCAGGAGGGGGGCGGGGTCACCGGGAGCCTCCGCCCCCCGTTATTTAAGAACCGTCAGAAGAGGAGAAGCGTCACACAGCGGTAGCCTCCCTCCATGCCATCATGGATGTGGAGCGGCCCGGAGAAGAAGGAAAGAAGATGCCGACGCCATGGAGGAAGATGCCGGACGAGAACACCAAAGGAAGAACCAGAAGAACCAGAAGAAGAAGATGAAGGAAGAAACCGAAGGAAGATAGAAGAAAGAAGATAGAAAAAAGAAGAAAGAAGAAGCATTTAAATAAAGGAATTGTCAAAAATTGTCTCTTGTCATTTTTAACATTTTTGACAGTTTTTTTGTGAAATGGTAGGGGTACCCCCTTACCATTTCACATAGGGGGGAGGGTCGGGATCTGGGGGTCCCCTTGTTATAGGGGGCTTCCAGATTCCGATAAGCCCCCCGCCCACAGACCCCCACAACCACCGGCCAAGGGTTGTGGGGATGAGGCCCTTGTCCCCATCAACATGGGGACAAGGTGTTTTGGGGGGCTACCCCAAAGCACCCTCCCAATTTTGAGGGCATGTGGCCTGGTACGGTTCAGGGGGAGGGGGGGCGCTCTCTGGTCCCCCCTCTTTTCCTGCCGCCTGCCAGGTTGCGTGCTCGGATAAGGGTCTGGTATGGATTTTTGGGGGGACCCCACGCCATTTTTTTTATTTTGGCGCGGGGTTCCCCTTAAAATCAATACCAGACCAGGACTGGCGATTCATTAATAGCCGCGAGTAGTTTTGAATGACTTTTTTCTTTTTGAAAAGTCATTTTGCTGTCAGACTGTTCTAAACACGGGAAACATGTGCCCCTTTACAGGCATACTATAGACAACCCCCAGGTACGAAATTTAAAGGAATATTACACTTTTAATGTTTCACTTTAAGCATTATTAAAATCACTGCTCCCGAAAAAATGACCGTTTTTAAAACCTTTTTTGCATTGATCCATGTCCCATTGGGGAAGGACCCAGGTCCCCAAACACTTTTTTTGACAATAACTTGCATATAAGCCTTTAAAATTAGCAGTTTTGATTATTCATGTTCGTGTCCCATAGACTTTAACGGTTTTCGCGTGTTCGAACAAATTTTGTGCCTGTTCGCAAGTTTTGGTGCGAACCGAACAGGGGGGTGTTCGGCTCATCTCTAATTGCCGGACCGACATTTCATTATAGCCGCGAGTAGTTTTAAATAACTTTTATTCCTTAAGGGCCAGTTCACACCACATGCAGTCCAGTGCGTTTTTTTTCTGCATCAAAAATGCACGGAAGGTTATATGGTTTTCAATGGCATAGTTCACACCAGTGCTTGCAGTTCCAGTGTGTTTCCAGTTCCCCAAAAAAAATGTAGAACATGCTGCATTTTTTATGCACTGGACTGTACTGGAACGCTGTAAAATGCACCAAAAACGCACTGCAACACACTTGTCCTTATTTAAGGTTAAGAAAAAAGAGGGGGGGGAAGCACTGGACTGCATCAAAAATGCACCAAAAACGCACTGGAACGCATAAAAAACATGCATGCAGTAAAGCACCTAGAACGCATCCGGACTGCGTTTCTATGGTGTGATCTTGCCCTTAGGGCCCTTAGGGCCAGTTCACACCATAGAAACGCAGTCCAGACGTGTGCCAGGTGCTTTTCTGCATGCATATTTTTGATGCGTTCCAGTGCGTTTTTGGTGCTTTTTTGATGCAGTCCAGTGCTTTTTTTTACCCCCTCTTTTTTCTTAACCTTAAATAAGGACAAGTGCGTTCCAGTGCGTTTTTGATGCGTTTTACAGCTTTCCAGTACAGTCCAGTGCAGAAAAAATGCAGCATGTTCTACTTTTTTTTCTGGCACTGGAACGGCAAGCACTGGTGTGAACTATGCCATTGCACACCATATAACCAAATTTCCATGCATTTTTGATGCATAAAATATGCACTGGACTGCAGTGTGAACTGGCCCTTAAGCAATTTGGCATATTTAAAGGCATTTCTCCTTGTTTTGTTTTTGGGGTTGTCCAATTGGTGACATTGATATATGTCCCTTAGGGTGGGACCTGGGCCCCATACTCATTTTAAGGCCAATAACTAGAAGATAAGACAGCCAAGTGGGGACTAGTAAAATTGCCAAGTCAGTTCCCTTAGACTGCAATGGTATTTGTTGTATAACTATTGCACATGTTAGGCTCTTTAGTTGCCCCCCTGGACTGCGGGGTGTTTTGTCCCATCTGTAATTTTGGTGCATGCTGGATGATGTGCTTAATTTTGGACAGTGGGGTGGCTTATTTTGTGCTAGCTGCATTTGGGTTGTTCTGGGCATGCTCAGGGACTTTTTTTTTTTGGTGGTGCTTTTTGTGTGTGAACAGCACTTGGATGTTTCTGGGTGTGTTTTTTGGGTTATTAATTTAAGGACATCCTTAACAGGTGTACCCACTTTGAAGTTCAGTCTTTACATTGGGTGAACTTGCATTTTGTGTGTTTAATGGACTGTCCATGTGTTTGCAATTGCCTCATTAGCACACAAACCTATGATATATAAAGCTTGCAGATAGCAATCTTTACTTTGCCCTGAAAAGAGCCAAGATTGTGTGTGGGACTGGCAAGAGAGTACATTTGGGTGTCCTTATTGGGTTTCTAACACATGTATTTTCTATTTGTATTTTGGGTGTTATGTTGTTGCAAAACAGATGTGTTTTTATGCAATTTATTTGTTACTTTGGTTTGCTGTTTTTTTTTTTGGGTGGTGGTTATTTTACCATGAAATCTTTTTTATGTTGGCAATTTTTGTTGTTTTTACGTTCACTTTGATTTAACTGTCTGCGCTGCCTTATTTTTAAAATTCTTTCTCAAGATGTTGTGCCTAATGTTGTTTTAATCCTCAATAGATGTCCATTTGTGGGTGCACTCCTTTTAACTCCTGTTAATTTACACTGCAAAAGGGTCAAACCTCAAACCTATTCTGTTAGTGTCTCAAATTAACATACATATGTGTATTTTGCTTTCCTTGCTTCTTTTCCAAGTCCTGGTGTGGTGTGTGGGTTTTTTTTTTTTTTTCCCCCAAGTTTTAAAGCGGTTGTATACCTTTCTTTTAAACTTTTACCTACAGGTAAGCCTATAATAAGGCTTACCTGTAGGTAAAAAAAAAAATCTCCTAACCCTGTACGGTTTAGGAGATATTCTCCTCGCAATGAGCTGACTGCAGCGGCGCATGCGCACAGGGGATTCTCGGCTGAATGCCTGGCAGTCACCGGACTTTGCCGGGAAAAAAAGTCTCCCGTGCGCGGGAGTGACGACATCGCGGCTCCGGCCACTCACAGCGCCGGAGCCGCGATACCCGGAAGGCACACCGAGGGGAAATGTCAGCTCCCTCGGCGTGGACCGTGTGAGACGCCGGCTCCTCGTTCTAAGTTAAGTATCTCCAAAATGAGCTAGTATGCGGTGCATACTAGCTCATTATGCCTTTTCCCTTACAGGTGTAGGGGAAAAAAAAAGACAGCGGGATTACTACCGCTTTAAGTTACTTTTCCTGATGCCTTCATGGTAGCACATGCATGGATTGTGAGTATGCTGCCATGGATAGTGACCAGGAAAGTAACATTTCAGAGTGGTAAGTATTCAATTTTCTTTTTGAGCAGTGGTTTTCGGCCTCAGTCCTCAAGTACCCCCCTGACAGGACATGTTTAGGAAATTTTATCTTATCTAAAATAGCTGTCCAAAATACAAAGCCATTGACTTTGATTTAAAACACCTAAGCAAGGTGAAGGAAAACCTGCAAACATGGCCTGTTGGGGGATACTTGAGGACAGGGTTGAGAAGCACTGATTTAGAGCACTGAACTAAAATCAAGCTAAAGACAATCCTATTCTAATTGTGGACACTTGAGGGAAATCAAGATTTTATTATTTATTTATTTTTTTTGTAAAGGTTGGGCTTTGTGTCTCTTTTCTTAAAATTGGCTTCACTTCCTGTCACATAGCCAAACAGGAAGTGAGAGTAAAACCCTAATATTTTTTCTTGGGGACACACAGGTCAATCTAACTAGTGCTCCCATTATGCAAATTGCACTCTAGCACTTTGTTGTGTACACCCCAAATTATTAGGTATTTTGGGGTTTATTAAAGGCAAATCCTTTCTGCAATACAAGTGTAGTTGATGAAAATCAGAGGGGAAGCATTGGTGATTTTATCATCCAATCATGTAAAGGTAAAGATGCTGTTTTTTCTTTTCCTTGCTTGTCCCTCTCGGAGCTCCAGCAACTGCACTTCTAAGTGCAGTTGTAGTGCAAAGTGGATTTACCTTTTAGTAAAAAAACCCCAAGATACATAATAATTTGTGATGTACATGGCAAAATGCTGGAGTGCAATTTCCCGAATGGGGAAACTATTTAGATTGACCTGTGTCCCCCCCAAGGACATACATTGGTAGGGTTTTACCCTCACTTCCTGTTTTGTTATGTGACAGGAAGTGAAAAATTTTGAATGCGAAATTGGCAAAATTTGGGAGGTGTCTTCACCCTAACGGGTGTAGACATCCCCCAAAACTTATAATCCCTCTGCAGTCTATCCCCAAGCAAAAATAAGAAAGGATTTTAATGAGTTTAACTTTGCAAAGACACATTCCTAAGTTCAATTGTGATGCATGTTAATGGCCCATTTAGACCTTTAATAGAAAGTCATCAGTTGCCTTTGACTCTAAACCAGGGATCCTCAAACTACTGCCATCCAGCTGTTGCAGAACTACACATCCCATGAGGCATTGTAAAACTCTGACATTCACAGACATGATGGGAATTGTAGTTCCTGAACACTTGGAGGGCCGCAGTTTGAAGACCCCTGCTCTAAACATTATTTTTGGCCAGTCCTAGAAATCTGCATCTGATTTTCTATTAACCTCTTGGTGTCTTTGCTATAGCCAAACGACGGCCACAGCGTGGACCTGAATTTCTGGGAGGTTATCATAGGACGGGCTCCCTGTATGCTCCCTGCTGCGCGCGCACTCAGTCACTGAGACTCGGGTGATCACAGATCGACGTAAGGGCCGATCTGTTTATTTTTTCTACTCATGCTGACAGCATGAGAATAGAAATAAAAGCTGATCACCGGCTTAGGTGCAAGGGACATTGGTCCCGAAGAGGCAATTCTGCCTCATCTGTGCCCACCAGTACCACCTTCCAGTGCCACCTATCAATGCCCACCAGTGGTCCCAAGCAGTGCTGCCTATCAGTGTAACCAATCAGTGCCGCCTCATCAGCGTACATCAATGAAGGAGAAAAATTACCTGTTTGAAAAATTTAATATCAAAATATCCAAAAATATACAAAATTATTTTTAAAAATCTGTCTTCTTTTGTTTGAACAAAAGAAAAAAACCACACAGGTGATCAAATACCAACAAAAGAATGCTCTATTTGTGGGAACTTAAAAAAAAAACAAAACATTTGGCTAAGTATGACTGCGCAATTGTCATTCAAAATGGATCAGCGCTGAAAATTGGTCAGCACAGCAGGGGGGTTTAAGTGCCCAGTAAGCAAGTGTAATAAAGATGTATGCCTGCTGTGTATACGGCATGTGCGTAAGCAAGTTGCACACATATGAATGGTACTCATTGTAAATATGGGGTACAACTTGTGATGCAACTTTTCAGTCCCAAGTGGCCTTAGGCTCTCTTTCCACTACTGCGAGTTGTTGTGCGACTTGACACATGTGAAGTCGCAGGACAAGTCAAAACACATGTATTTCAATATTCCCCCGTTCTAATTGGTGCAACTCCAAAAAAAGTTCTTGCACTACTTTGTTCGAACTTCAGTGCGACTTTTTCTCAGATGTTTTGAATTAGTCGCATGACACTGCATTAAGGCTCGGTTTCCACTATTGAAAGCCCAAAGTTGCGTGTTTTTTGCCACGAGTTTCCCGCAACTTTTTGCCAAAACTTGAAGCAATGCCTTTGTATTTTTGAGGTTTATGGACCTCAAGTCGCATCAAAGTGGGACCTAAGTAGTGCAGGGACTACTTTGAAGTTGCTGCGACTTGAAGTCGCACACATATGAACGGTACTCATTGTAAATCATGGGGTAGAACTTGTGATGCAACTTTTAGTCCCTAGTGGCATGACAAGTTGCAATAGTGGAAAACAAGCTGAAAAAGCACATTGTAAATCACGCAACTTTGGGGTTAAAATAGTGGAAAGAGAGCATTAGGCTAAAGCGGTAATAGGAAGATGCACTGTAAGAATTACTTCTAATTGTAGAAAATCAAACAGGCTCTTGCACTGAATCTAATTTATGGAAGATCTAACTGATTGGCCAGTGTATGGTGACCTTTAAAGATATGAAAACTTGAATTTCTGGTGTTTAAGCCTCATACACACAATGGGACTTTGTACCCCGTGTACGGAGCCCGCTCTGCTCAGCGGGGGATCACTCCATCGATCCCCGCTGGGCAGGCAGTTGACAGATCTGCCTCTGCACACTGTGCAGGGACAGACCTGTCAGAGTGCCGCTCTCCTCTATGGGGGATCGGATGATGACGGACCATAGAGTCCGTTGTCACCCGATCCGCAGATGGATGGAAAAATAGGTTTTTCCTCCGTTACACTTTTTAGGATTGGAGTGGGTCGGATGTCAGCGGACATGTCACCACTGACATCCAACCCTCCATAGAGGTCTATGGAGTGTCCGTTCAGGTCCGAGGCGGACCTGAAAGGTCCGTCCGTGTGAGGGGAGCCTTAGGCCCCTTTCACACTGGGGCGGCAGCATTAAAACTGCGCTATTTTTTGCGCTGCTTTACCAGCGGTATTCGGCCACTAGTGGTTTTAATCCCTGCTAGCAGCCGAAAAGGGGTTAAATCCGCCCGCAAAACGCCACTGCAGCTGGGTTTTGCCGGCGGTATAGCCGCGCTGTCCCATTGATTTCAATGGACAGGAGCAGTTTATAATGTAAAAAATCAGGTGTATAAAAATCCGCCCACTCATACACTCAAAAACGCTGCGCTGATGGAAAAAAAACCTTAATCTAAGCTGCTGCTTAAATAATAACAAACATAAAACAAAAATTGATTCACCACAAACTCGCCCCAAGTGAACTCAAAATAGCAGCGCTAAAGTAATCCCTAATCATAAAGTAACATATAGTGAAGAGTGATAAGACAATCAATCAACCAATAATATAACTATATCATATCATCACTCCTCCCCATTAATGTGCATAAAGTGATATGATCAAAAATTCACAAAAAATAGTGCGCAAAACAATTTAAGTGAATAACATAACTGTGCACACAAAATATGATGTATAAAATATATATATATGTGTGTGTGTGTATATGTATGTGTGTATATATATATATATATATATATATATATATATATATATATATATATATATATATATATATATATATATATATATATATATATATATATATATATATATATATATATATATATATATATATATATATATATATATATATATACACATGTGTGTGTATATATATATATATATGTGTATAGATAGAGATAGAGATATATATATATATATATATATATATATATATATATATCGGAGCCCTATGTCCGATATGGACATAGATAACACTTATAGTAAAGATAAGACTTATCATCGGAAATAGACCTGAAAGTGTGGACTTACCATATGAAATGGACCTGAAAGTGTGCCTTGGTCTAATGGCCGGTATGCCAAAATAAGGGGGCAAAAACATTCAGGTAGGGTTATAATTTTATTGGTTTTCAGATATTTATTGAGCCAATTTGGAGAATGCCTGTGCCATCTCTGTTTGCGGATTGGGGATATACAGGGCGAAGCAGGCTGATTTCCACCTGCCTAGTCTTTTGATGATGTGGTCTGGAACCCCGTGGCGGGACGCTGCGGAGGCTGCTCCGATGCGAAAGGAGTGTCCGGAATACTGACTAGGGTTAAGGTGAAGATTGCGGAGAAGTATCCTTATGTGTTTCACAAACTGAGAGGCGCTTAAGGGTTTAACTGGGAATGGTAGAAGGGGACTGCTGTCTGGTTGCTCAGGCAGGAGTGACAGGAGTCGGTTGAGTACAGCGACTGGACACCAGCTGTTGTTGGTTTTGTAGAGGTGAATGTTCACTCCTGAGCCCGTTTGCTGGGTTTTAGAGACCTCGAGGTGCAGGATGAAATGGTCTTGGTATCGAAGCAAGTGCCGTCTGCATAGTACTTGGTCTGTGGGTTTGTTAGAGGTGAATTCGCCAGGTCGCAAGAACCCATAGTAAGATAAATATACGGCTGCTTGTAAGGCCGTGCTGGGGAGCAGACCGAATGGTGAAGTAGCCAGAATAGTTGACATGTCCCTAAAGATGGGCCCCGTAATGGGTAAGCGCTTGGTGCTGATGACTGGTTGTTGTTTCTGAATGCCCCTTAGGATGGCTCGTATAGCGTGTGATGAGAACAGTGAAGATTTCGTGGGGTCTTCAAGCGTCAAGAAATGTTGAATGCCGGCTAGGTATAGCCGAATGGTATTGTAGGATAAGGCCAGCTGCGTGTGACAGTGTGCAGTGAAGGCCAGTACCTGTTTGACATCTGTTGGTCCTTTACGGCAGGATGTGAGGAATTTATTGAACGCCTTCCAAGCTGTCTGGTAGGCTTTGAGTGTGTTGTGAGAGAGTGAATGATTGATGAGTTGCGTTGCTCTGTGTAAATGTTGAACTAGTCCAGGGTCAGTTGTGACCAGACAGGGATAGGGGCCGACATTGGTTCGGCATCGGGAACCTGTTCAAAAAAGGAGGTGTAATTAAAACGTGACAGTGCGTCAGCAGCTAAGTTGTATCTGCCGGGAATAAATGCACAGTGTATATTAAACTGACGCTGTAAAGACAGTTGTACCAATCTGCGCAGGAAGGACATGACTGCTAGGGACTTGGACCTGCCTCTGTTGATGATGTCTGCTGTGGCCTGGTTGTCGGTGGTGAAGACTACGGTTTGTCCTGTCCAGTGGTGGCCCCAGAGCTGTGCAGCTGCCACTATGGGATAAAGTTCAAAGAGGGCAGATGTTTGAGTAAAGCCGGGTATCAACAGTATCTGTTGAGGCCAGGGTCCTGAAAACCAATGGTGGCCAAAAATTGCCGCGAAACCTGTGGAGGCTGCAGCGTCTGTCACTACCTGGGGTGACAGGGGCGAAACCATGGGTATAAATAAGGATATGCCATTCCAGGCGGACAAGAATTCCTCCCACATAGATAGGTCCGCTATAGCTGCGGAGTCTAGATTTAAGATCTGATCGGGGTCTTGAGTTTCTGACAGGAATCTAAGCAGGCGTGATACAAAGGTGCGGCCTTGTGGAATAATTCGCATGGCGAAATTAAGCATTCCCAGGAGAGATTGCAACTGCTTTTTGGTACAGCCCTTGGTGTGTGTAAATTCGTGAAGGACCGCCCTAATGCGTGTTAGTTTGTCGAGGGGGAGACTGGCTTGCATAGCGCAGGTATCCAAGCTGACCCCGAGAAAGGTGATGATGTGTGCTGGGCCGTCGACTTTGTGCTCGGCGATGGGAACATTGAGGTTTCCAAATATCACTCTGAGCTTGTCGAGGTCTCCTGGGGGCTTGCTGGGAGGTTCTATTAGTAGGAAGTCATCCAGGTAATGGATGACTTCTTGGCATTGACCCTTGTGTAACAGTATCCAAACAAGGGACTGAGCGAACGCGTCGAAGAGCCACGGACTACTCTTCGAACCGAAGGTCAGTTTTGTGGCAAAATAATATGCCTCCTTCCACTTGATGCCATGCCAGCACCAAAGGGATGGGTGGATGGGCAGGAGCTTGAAGGCATCCGAGATGTCGGCTTTGGAGAGCCAGGCACCTGTACCTGCTTTGATGATTGCTTGTATTGCCATGTCGACGGAGGAATATTTTAGGGAAAACTCTTCGGAGGGGATCAGGGAATTGAGACTGGGGATGTGGGAAGAATGAGGCGCAGACAGGTCGTACACCAAACGCAATTTATTCGTGAACTTGCCCTTGACAAGCCCAATAGGACTGACTCTCCATGTGCTGAAAGGGGGGCGAGTGAAAGGGCCTATAACGTACTCTCGATCTACCTCTGCTTGTAAGAGCTGATCTATGGCTTGTTCGTCAATGGCTGCTGAACGAAGATTGGCACATTCGTGAGTACTGTGGGGTAGTGAAATGAGGCCGGTGTGAAAGCCTGCTGTGAAGCCTTGGATAAGGTAGGTGGCCAGGGAAGGGGTGGGATGTGAGGTGAGGTACAGTCCTAACCATAAGAGGTTGATCCGGCTTAGTCATGCCCTCTTGTGGTGTTTGACTTCACACAAATTTCTTGGGTGTGCTCTTTGGCATAAGGTGCAGATGTGGAGTAGGAGTTTCAGGACCCGTAGTTGTAGTTATTACAGATGGCTGCCCCTCCCACGGTTCGGACTGGGCGTCCGAATTTGTCCACCTGAGGCGTTGGTTCAGGGGGCGACTGACCCTGAATTGTACCCGAGGTAGAGGGAAACTCGAAGGGCCGTCTGATCGCCGCATTGGCGCACCAGGTGGCAGTGTGGGTGGAGGACTGACAAATCGCACACAGAGGTGAGCGTAAGCCGGCGAAGTGGCGGCAGAAGAGCTCTGTGTCCATGAGACTCCAATTTGTCGTAGTCTGGAACTGTGTGAGTCTGGCGGCGGCCTTAGCGGAAAAGGAACGGTGGTAATCATAAAATGCAAATCCTCCATACTTGTAGCCCATGTCTACTACCGTATGGAGATACAAGTCCAGCTCTTCCCATCTGCTGGGGGTGGCTGAGCATAGGACGTCTCTGAGCATGCCAAAGGCCAGGGTAAATTCTGGGACCGATAACTTGCGGTTCAATCTGGGGTCTTTGGCTTTAAGGACCACCGATATGTCACCCCAGGAGTAGGCCTTATTTTCTCCCTTCGCCTTTCAGGACAGCACCTTGGAGAGAGCGTAGCTCCACCTCTTAGACAGGAAACACTGCGTGACAACGCCCCTTTAAAAGCAGCTGCTTCCACCATGCCGTCAGTTTTAGTGTTTCCTCCGCCATGGTGGAAGCACTGCTTGGGGAACCAGAGGGGCTGCGCTCTCTCCAAGGAGAGGGTTTTGGCAGGACCTCCACGTTTGGGTACTCAGACCAACCCAGCTCCTTCCCTTACGTGAGGAGGGTGCTCCGGTGTCCCTTCCTTCTCCGGCTCACAGGAGTAATGGTCTGCCGGAAGTTTTCCACCCGGGGTGTTCGGGGGGCCGCGGTTGTGCTCAGTAAGAGCGTCCATGCCAGGCCTCTGCATGGCGGCGCCGAATCCCGGACAGCAGGTGATGTCAGTTCCGGTGGGCGGATACTTCCGGCGGGGCGTAGCAGCGATTGGTTCCTGCTGCTGGAACGCAGGAGGAAGGGGCGGGTCCTCTGGCCGGGACTTCCTTTTGTTTGGCACATGGAGCCTAGTACACAGTGCAGCAGCTGCGGATTGCACTATGGAGACAGCGGAATCGTCAGCAGCAATGGCGGATGCAGGCGCCCAGGTTCCCGGCCAGGCCCAGGTAGGAGAGGTGCGGTGGCACCTCTTTCCTTTTATATCACTGGGTGTTTTTTCTTTGATGTGGTTATTCAAAACCTGCTGCTGTCTGCTATGGGGTAACAGTTTCCATTAGCAGTTCAGCAAAGGAGTGAGACTCTGGGCACTTAGGGTGTTGGCTGGAGGTACTACTTTTCTCTGAAGCCTTAGTTCTAAAGGACCTGGCTTTTTCTTGTTTCTCTGTTTCAGAAAGCTACTGCCAAATCAGAGAGAACAGGGAGAAAGTGCCCCTCATGCAAAAATCCTTTAAGGGACTCTTGGCCCAAACCACTGTGCAAATCCTGCATTGTGGATTTAGTAAAAGAAGAATCCTCACAAGAGTGCAAAGAACTCTTATCTTCTGTGAGGAAGGAGTTAGCAGAGGCCCTAGGGACAGTGCGTTCCCTTGTAAAGCACGGCCAGAGTTCCAGCCAAGAGCAGAGTTCTCACTCCAGTTTCCCTCAGTCCACTTCCAGACAGGTGGAAAGTGAGTCGGAGGTGGAAAGGGAAAGCATTCCACCCTCAACCATTGATTCTGAGGAGGAGGAGGTGGAAGAAAAGTCAAGATCATCTAGATATAAGCTGTCACTTGAGGAGGTGGATGAATTACTCAAGGCAATTTATACTACCCTGGAGATCCAGGAAGAAAAAGCTCAGCTGTCCGTGCATGACAAGATGTACCTGGGGCTGGAGGAAATTAAACACAGGGTGTTCCCTGTGCATAAAGTGTTAACAGACACTATTAAAAAGGAATGGAAGAATCCAGAGAGAGGACAGTTTTTTTCTAAAACCCTCAAAAGGAGGTTTCCTTTTGAAGAGAATGAGGAACTATTGTGGAATAAAAAACCAAAAATAGACGCTGCCTTTTCTCAAGTATCTAGGAAGACCGATTTAGCTTTTGAGGACATGGGTATTCTCAAAGAGGCTATGGATAAGAGGGCAGATGGGCTACTGAAGAAAGCCTGGGACTCATCTCTAGCTAATCTTAAGCCAGCAATGGCGGCTACGGTTGTGGCTAGAAATCTGGAGTGCTGGTTAGAGCAACTTAAAAATCATGTTGTGGCAGGTACCTCCAGAAAAGACTTATTGGAGTCCTTCCCTACCCTGCTTAAGGCAGTAAAATATAAGGCAGATGCCTCTGCAGAATCTATCAGGATGTCAGCCAGGTCCTCTGCGCTTGTTAACTCAGCAAGAAGAGCACTCTGGCTAAAGACCTGGTCAGGGGATTCAGCTTCTAAAGTAAAACTGTGCGGAATTCCCTTTTCAGGAGACCTGATGTTTGGGCCAGAACTAGAGACTGTCCTTGACAGGACAGCAGACAAGAAGAAAGCTTTCCCACAGAAGAAGAAAACGGTACAGCAGAGGAAAATTTTTCGTCCTTTTCAACAAACCGATAAGGAAAAGGACCACACACAGAAGAGACCCTGGTCTTCTCAGAGAGGAAGAGGTAGAGGTGGGGTACTCTTTAGAACCCCAGAACAAACCCCTAAAAAACAATGACCATCTAGTAGGGGGGAGACTACAGGACTTCTTACCAATCTGGGAAAAAACAACAAAGAGTCCTTTTGTTCTGGGGTTAATCAAAAAGGGTTATCAATTGGAATTCTCACAAAGCCCCCCAAGTCAGTTTTACATCACAAACCTGCCAAAGGATCGGGAAAAGGCTCTGGCCATGAAGTCTCGGTTACAGGAACTGATGCAACAGAAGGTCATTTCCCAGGTTCCGAAAGATCAAGAGGGGAAGGGGTTTTACTCCCACATTTTTCTGGTCAAAAAGCCATCAGGAAAGTTCCGCCTGATTCTCAATTTAAAGGTTCTAAATCGATCCATAAAATACAAAAAATTCAGGATGGATACGATTTTCTCAGTAAGGAACTTGCTAACCCCCAAATGTCATATGGCTTTCATCGATTTGAGAGATGCCTATCTCCATATACCAATAGCGTCCCCATCACAAAGGTTCCTGCGTCTTGCAGTCAATCTGGGGGAGGGGAGATTTGGCACCTGCAGTTTCGGGCTCTGCCTTTCGGTCTTTCCTCTTCTCCCAGGGTATTCACAAAAGTGATGGCGGAATCTTTGGAGCCCCTGAGACTGAAGGGGATTTCAATAGTACCCTATTTGGACGACCTGCTACTGTTTGCAGACTCAAGGGGTCAAGTAGAGGTCAACCTACAGACAGTTCAAACACATTTAAGAGGTTTGGGATGGCTTCTCAATCTTCAGAAGTCAAACTTAATTCCATCTCAAAGGGTAAGGTTTCTGGGGTACGAAATAGACTCGATAGAACAGAGAATTTTTCTACCCCAGGAGAAAATAGAGAAGATGCAGTTGACCCTGATAACACTTCAATCCAATGCAGAGATCTCTGTAAGACAAGCCATGTCTGCTCTGGGACTGTTGACAGCAGCAATTCCTTCAGTACAGTGGGCCAGGTTGCATTCCCGTCCTCTGCAATCGGATATCCTGATGAAAACGGTTCAGGGAGTTTGGACCAAACCAGAAGCAAGAAGATCTTCAAATTGGAGAGCGTTAAAGGCTGTTCACTTAAGCCTCCTCTCCCTCCAGGAATTTCTAGTGAATCAACATGTCCAAATATTGTCAGACAATATGACGACAGTATTATATTTAACAAAGCAAGGGGGCACAAAAAGCAAAACGCTAATGGGTCTAGCGCATCAGATCCTAAGATGGGCAGAGAACAATGTGGCCTCTCTATCAGCAGTCCATCTAAAGGGGACGGAAAACACCTTAGCAGATCTCCTCAGCAGGAAAGAAATAAGGGAAGCAGAGTGGTCTCTCAATCAGGAATTATTCAAAAAGATTTCCAAGAGTTGGGGTTATCCCCAAGTGGACCTCTTTACAAAACAGGAAAATGCAAAAATACCAGTCTTCTTCTCTCCAGAGACAGGATCAAGCTCTCGGAGTAGATGCGTTAGCTCACAAATGGGACTTCCATCTGTCCTACGCTTTTCCCCCGTTCCAACTGATACCAAAGGCGTTAGCCAAATTCAGATTGGAGTCCACGGAGCTAATATTAATAGCTCCTTATTGGCCAAAAAGACCCTGGTTTGCAACCTTGATGAACCTCTCAGTGAAACCTGCTTGGAGATTACCAATCAGGACAGACCTGTTGAGTCAGGGCCAAATTCTCCATCCAGATCCAGCTTACCTCAAACTAACAGCTTGGTTTCTGAAGAACAAATCTTAAGACGGAAGGGTTTATCAGAGAAGCTTATTTCTACCCTTCTTGCAAGTAGAAAAAAAGTGACGAGAGACATTTACTTTAAAGTCTGGAAGATCTATAATTCTTGGTGTTCCAGTAAAAACTTTGATTTTCGTACCACATTTTCAGTTTTGGAATTTCTTCAAGAGGGATCGGAGAAGGGGTTAGCAGCAAGTACGCTCAAGACGCAGGTAGCTGCTTTATCAGTTTTTTTGGAAAGAACCCTGTCAGGGGAACCTTTTAATAATCAGATTTTTTAGGGCAATGGCAAAAGTAAAGCCTAGACCTGTTGTTAGTTTTCCCAAATGGGATTTATCTTTAGTTCTTCAGGGACTAACTATGGCACCGTTTGAACCCATAGAAGAAGCATCATTACGTTTCTTGACGTTAAAGACTATTTTACTGGTAGCAGTAACTTCCGCACGTAGAATTAGTGAGTTACAAGCCCTTTCAATTAAAGAGCCCTTCATGAGATGTCTACAGGATAGGGTAGTCTTAAGGACGGATCCAGCATTTCTACCAAAGGTGGCTTCAGTTTTTCACCGTACACAGGAAATCATTCTCCCTACTTTTTGTCCTTTACCTTCGGGAGCAGGAGAAGAAGCTTTCCATACCCTTGATGTCAGGAGGTGTCTGCTTAAATATCTGGAAAGAACAAAGGAAATCAGAAAGTCATCCTCACTCTTTGTTTTAATGGAAGGTACTCACAAAGGAGGTAAAGCTTCCAAAAGCACCCTTGGAAGATGGTTAAAGCAGGCCATCAAAGAGGCATACATATCTTTGGGTCTGGAACCTCCGGAAGGGGTATTACCTCATTCTACTCGAGCAGTGGCGGCATCATGGGCAGAAAGGGCTGGGGCATCTCCTGAGCAAATCTGCAAGGCTGCCACATGGTCCAGTTTTTCGACCTTCATAAGGCACTACCGCTTGGATCTACTATCAGCCTCGGACCAATCATTTGGTAGGAAGGTTTTGCAGGCAGTAGTCCCACCCTGAAGTAAGTTTCTCGGTTATCCTCTCCAAGGTGCTGTCCTGAAAGGCGAAGGGAGAAAACCTTAGTTAGACTTACCGGTGACGGTATTTCTACGAGCCTTTCAGGACAGCAGCCTACTTCCCTCCCTTGGTTATCATATGTAAAGTATAATTATAGGACCTGGTAATTGTCTGATTATATGTTCCAGCATGTCGGAGGATTTCTCGGTAACAACTGACGGCATGGTGGAAGCAGCTGCTTTTAAAGGGGCGTTGTCACGCAGTGTTTCCTGTCTAAGAGGTGGAGCTACGCTCTCTCCAAGGTGCTGTCCTGAAAGGCTCGTAGAAATACCGTCACCGGTAAGTCTAACTAAGGTTTTCTGCCAGATCGTGTACGGAAATAAGGAGAGAGGCCAGGTTGATGTCCCTGCCGTCCAAAATGTCCTTCCTGATACTGGTTGGGACCAGATGGGAGGGGTAGACAATGGGGCTCCAGCCTGAGGTACCTGCAGGAAGGGGTGTCAAGGTTTGAGTTGCGGTTGGGTCGGGGACAGCCGTGGCCGGTCGAGCCTCCAGGAGTGCCACCCTGGTTTGGACGTCTGTAACTGAGGTAGACAAGGATGACACCATCGTGTGTAATTGTGAGATAGCTGATGATATTGACTGGAGGGATGCCTGTTGGGTACTGGGTCCTGCTGCTGGTGGGGGAAAGAGGAGTTTGAAGAGCTCGCCTTTCCTCGCTGTGGCGGGGAAGGGGACACCTCTGCGTCTGAGCTCTGCCGTCAGTTTGGGGATAGTCCATCCCCTGAGGGACTGCACGCTGCCGCTTTCTGAGACCGGGGAAGGTGACAGAGGGGCCGTGAAGTCTTCGCTGCCGGCCTGAGACATAGTTGATCTGGTGAGAATCTCCTGTCTTGAGCTCTTACTTTCCGGTTGACTGTAACCTATTGGGGGTGACATGAATTTCAAGTTTTTTTCTTTGATCCCCTGAGTCATACTTACCCGACTTATCCTCCCATTCTTTTATATATATATATTTTTTTTTTTTTTTTTTTATTACCTGGGGGGATATCGTCCAACCTGGTGCAGGGTGGACCTACTGAACTTTGACTGACCTAGAGGAAAATGAAAGGTGATAATTCGTGAAGGGATTGCTTAACTAACTTGAAGCAACGATTTGTATGGTGCTTGCAATCTTGTGACAATGAAATGATTTGAAATGTTTGCCTTGATTATGAAATGAATGAACTCCATGACAGAGGTCCGGCCTGGTCATGTCGTGACTGATCCGACCGTGAACCGGGCTCTGGAGCATGTACTGAAATGAGGCAACTGAAAAACATTGGTGCACACCGGGACGAATCGGTGCCTGTTTGATGCATCTGGATTCGAATCGGAGTGCAGTATGAAATGAATGAGAGAAATGTTTACCTTGACCGAGGCTCGAATTGGTTGTGCCGTATTTTGCGACTGGCAACGAACCGAGCTCTGGTATGGTATGGATACGGCCGAAACAAGTGAGGCATTCCGTGACGAATCGGTGCATGTCAGATGCGACTGGTTTCGAAACGGTGATGCGCTGTGGGAGTGAAATGGTAGTAATTGCATGACAGAGACACTGATCAGTCGCCCGATATCTGCAACTAGCTATGATCCGGACTCTGGAGCATGTTTGAGAAATGAGGCCGAGCCCTGGGGCACGCCGTAATGAATCGGTGCATGGAAGATGCGACTGGATTCGAAGCGGAGCGCGGTAAGTGCAGGTGTAACATATCGTTTGCCATGACGGAGGCGCGAATCGGTCGTGCTGTTGTAGCGACTGACTACGAATCGGACTCCGGAGCATGTACTGAAATGTGGCCAATCCTGGGGCACGCCGAGACGAATCGGTGCATTTCCATGCGACTGAATTCATGTCGGAACGTGATACGTGCTAATGAAATGATAACCATGACAGAGGTACGAATGACTGAAAATAACGTAACTCTGGAGCATGTACTGAAATGAGGCCGTAACTACTGGGGCACACCGGAGCGAATCGGTGCATCTTTTAGGTGCGACTGGATTCTAATCGGAGCGCGGTAGGTGACTGAAATGAGAAATGATTGAAATGATTTGAAATGTTAGAAATGAGTTTTAGAAATGTTTCAGAAATGAGACATGATTGGCATCGAACTGACTTAATCCGATAGATTTGAGAATTGCGACTCGCTATGGCTTGGGATTGGGAATCCCATGATTAAGTCTTTATGACGAAACATGTCGGGGCGTGGCTACACGGCAATCGAACGCTAGTGATGTAGGACACTGTGACAGGGAGCGCCATACGAGCAAGTGTGGAAGCTGGTCCTATCAACACCAGGGATCGGGTGAGACGGGTAGTTTGAGAGCGCAGTACCTGGGTCCGCCGCGACCACCATACTGGTTTACTGATTTGAGTTGATGCTGCGACAGCTTGCGGTGCTGTGTTATTTTTGGGCTTGCAGTGAATTTTAAAGATGTGAGTTCAATGGTGGAGGAATGTGTTATTTTTAATAAATATCAGTACGTTATTGCACTATTGGATTATTTTCTTTTTTCATGCGGAGAGAGCTCTTTGGCATCACACTCTGGAGATGTAAAGGTGTACCATTGGAGATCATTCATTTCCCCTTGCTGTGTGGGAAAAAGGCTTGGTGGCCCTGACACAAGAGTGTGGGCAAAAGAAGCTGGTGAGTTTATTCACCTAAGGGGAGTGGATTCACAGTCACAGAGGTGCGGTGGAAGATTCATTTAAGTGGAAGATCTGCACTGTATCACGTCACGGAATATATATATTTTTTGGACTATTCTTTTTTGGATTGTTTGTGGACACTGTTTATATATTTTTTATATTGTTGTGGATTGATTCACATTGATTCACACATTATATATATATATATATGTGTATATATATAACTGTGCACAGTTATGTTATTCACTTAAATTGTTTTGCGCACTATTTTTTGTGAATTTTTGATCATATCACTTTATGCACATTAATGGGGAGGAGTGATGATATGATATAGTTATATTATTGGTTGAATGATTGTCTTATCACTCTTCACTATATGTTACTTTATGATTAGGGATTACTTTAGCGCTGCTATTTTGAGTTCACTTGGGGCGAGTTTGTGGTGAATCAATTTTTGTTTTATGTTTAGGAGCAGTTTATACACCGATCCAAAGATGCTGCTAGCAGGACTTTTTTTAGGCCCCTTTCACACTGGGGCATTTTTAGGCGCTACGGCACTAAAAATAGCACCTGAAAAATGCCCTAAAGAAGCGGCTCCATTCACTCCAGTGAGGGCTTTCACACTGGAGCAATGCGCTGGCAGGGCATCACAAAAAGTCCTGCCAGCAGCTTCTTTGGAGCAGTGAACTCATTGCTCCTCCCCATTAAAATCAATGGGGCAGCACTGTGATACCGCCGTCAAAATGCCGATCCAGCGGCATTTTGCGGGCAGATTTAATCCCTTTTCGGCCACTAGCAGAGGGGTTAAAACCGCCCCGTGGGGGTTTAAAACTGCCCCGCTAGGCGAATAACGCCGCTAAAACGACAGTAAAGCGGCGCTAAAAATATCGACGCTTTACCGCAGACACCCCCCCCCCGCCCCAGTGTGAAAAGGGCCTTAGGCTCTATTCACACTAATGTGTTTTTTGATGCATTTTGCAGAAATGCATGGGAATTTTTTTAACATAGGTTTCTATGGAAAATGTTCACATCAATGCATTTTTGTGCCTCTGTGTTTTTGGAAAGGGTCGGGGACTTTTTTTCCTGAAAAATGCAGCGTTTTGTTTGTAATAGATTTCAATGGACCTGCATCCAAAACGCAAGTACCGCGTTTTTACCGCGATTTGCATTTTTTTTATTTCTTTTTTTTTTTTACACTGTATATAGCTGGTTGCTAAGAAGGGGGCCAGGAAACTGGCCGCCACGTCCTTAACAACCTATGAGTCATCAGCTGACTTCCCGCACAATGTAAAAAAAAATTGTGAGAAAAAACAGCGTGGGGTCCCCCTCCAGGTCCATACCAGGCCCTTGGGTCTAGTATGGATTCGGAGGGGACCCCCATGCCAAAATCTAAAAAAAAAATGACGTGGGGGTCCCCCCAGAATCCATACCAGACCCTTATCCGAGCATGCAGCCCCGCAGGTCAGGAAAGGGAGGGGACGAGCGAGCACCCCCCCCCTCCTGAACCATACCAGGCCGCATGCCCTCAACATGGGGGGATGGGTGCTTTGGGGCAGTGGGGGCTCTGCGCCCCCCACCCCAAAGCACCTTGCCCCTATGTTGATGGGGACTAGGGCCTCTTCCCGACAACCCTTGCCCGGTGGTTGTCGGGGTCTGCAGGTGGGGGGCTTATCGGAATCTGGAAGCCCCCTTTAACATGGGGGCCCCCAGATCCCGGCCCCCCCCCCTATGTAAATGAGTATGGGGTACATGGTACCCCTACCCTTTCACCTAGGCAAAAAGTGTCAATAAAAAAAACACTGCACAGGTTTTTAAAGTAATTTATTAGACAGCTCCGGGGGGAGGGGGTCTTCTTCTGGCTTTGGGGGTCTTCTTCTGACTTCGGGGTCTTCTTCCAACTTCGGGGGTCTCTCCGGTTCTTCTCCACTGTCTCTGGCCTTTTCTCCCGTTGTTCAACCTGTTCTCCGTGCTCTCCGGGTCTTCTGACGGGCTCCTCCGCTATCTTCTGCTCTTTTGCCGCTCTTTTGCTAAGCGGAGGAGCCCGGTCTGCTGCCTTCTGCCTTCTTCCCTCTTCTCTTCTTCCGATGTTGACACGACGCTCTCTCCGGCTGGAATGCTCTCTGTGCGCTCCACTCTGACTTATATAGGCGGTGACCCCGCCCCCTTATGCCGTCAGTCCCTGGGCATGCTGGGACTGTGATGTTTTAGGGGGTGTGGTCACCCAGTGACCACGCCCCCTAGAACGTCACAGTCCCAGCATGCCCAGGGACTGTGATGGCATAAGGGGGCGGGGTCACCGCCTATATAAGTCAGAGCAGAGCGCCCAGAAGAGAGCATTCCAGCCGGAGAGAGCGTCGTGTCAACATCGGAAGAAGAGAAGAGGGAAGAAGGCAGAAGGCAGCAGACCGGGCTCCTCCGCTAGCAAAAGAGCGGCAGAAGATAGCGGAGGAGCCCGGCAGAAGCCCCAGAGAGCGCAGAGAACAGGTCGAACAACGGGAGAAAAGGCCGGAGACAGTGGAGAAGAACCGGAGAGACTCCCGAAGTCTGAAGAAGACCCCGAAGTCGGAAGAAGACCTCCTCTCCCCCCGGAGCTGTCTAATAAATTACTTTAAAAACCTGTGCAGTGTTTTTTTTTTTTTTTTCCATAAACGTTTTTATTTGATGAAAGAATAACAGGGTGTACAGCAATGCAATACAAATACAATAACGTCATCACAATAGTATCACAAAATGTATACAGTCTCAGTTTAGATTTTGAAATAACCTTTATTTACTTTGCAGTTTGAGACAGTGTAATAAGTGATAACCATAGGTATTGGGTGTCGTGTTATTGCTTGGAGCTTGGACGAGTCTCGTCCTGAGCAGAAGAAAAAACACAAAAAAAAAAACAAACAAAAAGGAAAACAAAGGTCGAATAAACCCCCGTGCCAGTAACTCCATGGTTACCAGGGAGTGGGTACAATCCGAGATTAGAAGAAAGATAGGATAGGGACAGTATGTAAAGAGAGGAAAGAGGAATGGGGACAGGGAGGAGACGAAAGGGGTCATAAAAGGGGGAAGGTTAGGGGAGATATCACTTTCTACTGGGGAGGGGATGGGGGTAAAAGGTATAGGTAAAGTTACGGAATGATGATAAGTCGTTCCCATGTGGCCCCGTCATGTAATCTTTATAGGGTCTTTCCTAAGGCACATATTGACAGTATCGAACTGATGAGGTAAAGTGATTCCAACACGCCCAAGTAAATGCAAACTTGTGCATTCTGTCTTGGGATGTGTATATCAATTCTTCCATGTTTTTAATATGCAAGACTCTCATCAGCCATTCTCTGATAGATGGAACAACTTTGGAGTGCCAATGGTTCGGTATGCATAGTTTGGCTGCGTTCACCATGTGCATGGCTAACGATTTGTAGTATGTTTTTTTTCCTAGGGAGGTATGATGAAGAAGAAACTGTGCTGGGGTATAATCTAGTGAATACGTGGTGATATGTGTTATAAGATTGTGGACCTCTTCCCAGAAAGGTTGAATTTTATCGCAATCCCACCAAATGTGACACATTGTGCCTACTGCTTTCTCACATCTCCAACACAATTTGGAAATGGAAGGGGAGAACTTATGGAGGCACGATGGAGTCCTGTACCATCTCGTTATCACTTTATAGCAATTTTCTTAAATTGCGACATTCAGTGAGGATTTGTGACAATATTCATATACCGTTTTCCATTCCTCTCTGGACAGAGGTGTTTGGAGATCTTTATTCCAGGCTATCTGTGAGGGATGTGTTATTGTGGTGTTCACCTCCTTGAGGAGTGTGTAGAGTAAGGAGATGAGGTGGCGTTGTGGTGTTTTGCGATGGCAGAGGTCTTCAAAAGGCGTAAGCGGTCTTATCCAGTTGTCACATTGCGTGTGAGTCGAAAGAAAGTGTTGTATTTGCCTAAAGGTCCAAAAGGGGAAAGAGGCTGTTTTGGAGATGCTAATTAGTTTCTCTATGGGGATGGGAGAGCCACTAGAGAAAAATTGAAGGGGTAAAACATCTTCATATGGCCATTCCCGGTGGAGGAAGTGTTGAGATTCTCGCGGCAGGAAAGCAGGATTCCCTCTGAGAGTAGTTAGAGGTCCCGGTGTGGGTGCAAGAGGTCTAAGTCGTGACGCTTTTTTGAAAGCCAAAAGGGATGCATAGATGAGTGGGTGAGAAGAGATGTCAGATGGCCAGTGTCTATAGGGGAGCCAGGGAATCAGATGTAGGAGATTGGACATGAAGGAATCCTCTAGTTGAACCCATTTTTTTTTTAAAGAGTCAACATTCCAGTCTGCCACTCTGGTGAGGTAGCATGCCAAATAGTATTTGTGGAGATCTGGCAACCCAATTCCCCCATTGGTCTTGTGGAGTGTTAAACGGGAATATTTGATGCGGGGTTGAGCATTTTTCCATATAAAGGTGGTGCATGCTTTTTGGTAGCTCGAGAAAAAAGTTGGGGGTAAGTGGATTGGTATTGATTGGACTAAACATAGAATACGCGGGAGGATTATCATTTTGATCAGGGCAGAACGCCCAAACCACGAGACATTCAAGCCTATCCAGTCTCTCATATGTTTTTGGGCTTTCAGGAGGGCTGTGTGGAAGTTTTTCTGATATAAATCAGAGAGGCGGGTTGGGATCTGGACACCAAGTTATGAGATTGCATCTTTGGTCCATCTAAAGGGTAAAGATTCTTGACAATGAATTATTTCTTGTGTGGGTAAGGTTACGTTCAGGGCTGTTGATTTCCCGTAATTAATTTTGAGGTTAGAGAGGAGACCAAAGGAGTCAATGTCTTTGAGAAGATTAGGCAGGGAGGTTCGTGGAGATGACAAGGACAGCAATACATCATCCGCAAAAGCAGCTACTTTATACTCCACTCCCTTCACTGTCACTCCTTTTATATCAGGATTATTTCGTATCCTATTAAGAAAGGGTTCGAGAGTTAAAACATAGATCATGGGGGATAGGGGGCATCCCTGGCGTGTGCCATTGGAGATGGAGAAGGCATTCGACAGGTGACCGTTGACCTTAACCGCCGCAGTGGGACAGTCGTACAAAGACAGTATATGCGTTAGCATGCGTGACTCAAGGCCAAGGGCCATGAGTGTTTCACGCATGTAGTCCCAGGCCACCCTGTCAAACGCCTTCTCCACATCCAGAGAAAGGAGAAATCCTTGCGCCTTTGAGGACGTGAGCCAGTGATGTATGTTTAAGGTGCGTATGGTATTATCCCTATGCTCCCTGCCAGGGATGAAGCCCACTTGATCTGTGGAAATTATATCAGGCAATAGGGGAAGTAATCTGTTGGCCAGGATTTTCGCGTATAATTTAATATCCACATTCAGGAGGGAAATCGGTCTATAATTCGCTACTTGGGTAGGATCTTTGCCTTCCTTAGGGATAACAGAGATGGGTGCGGACAGCATTCTTCCTGGGGAAATGAGGGGATCTGCTAAAGCGTTAAATGTAGATATGAGTTTAGGGGAAAGCACCTCATTGAACGCCTTATAGTATTGGATGGTAAAACCATCTGGGCCTGGGCTTTTCCCGGGTTTCATTTGTTTGATAGCTATCTCGAGTTCTTCTCTGGTAAGAGGATTCTCCATCTCTTGAATCTGTTGAGATGTGAGTGGTTGTGGACCGTATTTCGCTAGGAATTCTCTAATTTTGTTCGTACGCGTTTCAGTGGGAGCTTGATTTGGTGGGTTAGGGTGTAAATTATAGAGTTTAGAGTAGAACTTCTCAAACTCTCCCGCAATGTCCTCGTTCTTGGCCAGAGGAGTTCCCCGAGAATCAGTGATATGGTGAATTGTGGATGATAGTTTGCAGTCTTGTATTGACCTAGCGAGCAGACGTCCACATTTGTTGCCGTGTTCGTAGAATATCCTCTGGCCAAGAACGTAGCATCGCCTAGTGATGCTGCCCAATTCCTCTAGAAGTACCGAGCGTGCGTGCACTAAATCCTGATGGGTTGAGTGGGCTTGTGTCTGTTTATGGGTCAGTCCTAGCGATTTTATAGTCTTAATTAGGGAATTTATCTTCCGTTGGGATTCTTTTTTATTTTTTGCCGCTATGGCTAGTAGTTCACCTCTGATCACACATTTATGTGCTTCCCAAAGAGAAATACGAGACATATCCGGGGTGGCATTTTCTGTGAATTATAATTGGATATGTTTGCGTATGTGTTCAATAGTTGTTGGGTCTTTTAGTAAGGAGGGGTTTAGACGCCAGGTTTTTGTTTTAGTGCACTTTTCAGGAAAGGATAGAGTGATTGTTATGGGATGGTGATCAGAGAGAAACATGGGCTCTATTGAGGATTGGTGTAAATAATTCAGGTCTGGTTGTGAGAGTAAAAAGTAATCAATCCTGGAGTATATCTGATGGGGAGCCGAAAAAAAAGTGTAGTCTTTGACTGAGGGGAATAGGGTGCGCCAAGCGTCATGTAATGTTAGTTTCTGGAGTTTGAGCTTGATCTGGCGTAGGGCTCTATATGGCACGTTAGAGGTTCCCGATGACGAGTCGAGAACTGGATTTAAGGGGACGTTGAAATCTCCTCCGAGAATTGCCAATCCCTTCTGAAAGGACGACAGAAGGTCACACGTGTTTCTGAAGAAAGTGACATGGTGTTCATTTGGGCAGTATATGTTAGCAAGAGTTATTGGTTTTGTAGTGTATGTGCCTTTGAGAAAGATGAATCTACCACCAGGGTCAATAAGAGAGTCACTCAATTGGAAATCAGTATGTTTGGATATTAGGATCGAGACCCCTTTATATATATATATATATATATATGATTGGATAATTTGGGTATAGCATCCAAACGGAAATGTGTTTCTTGTAGGAAAATGAAATGGGCTTTATGCTTCGCAAGAGATGACAATACTTGGGATTGTTTTTCTGAAAGATTAAGGCCCTTTGCATTTAGCGATACGCACTTCATTGATAGGGAAGACGAGGTAGGTGTATTGTTTTGCATGGTAACGTACTCGCAAAAAGCGACGGCTATTTATTGTAGAGCGGGGCCACACGGGAGTGAGAGGATTAGTCTTAGGGGAGAGTAAAGGGGGGAGGGAAAAAAGAAAGAGAAGTAAGAAGAGAAGGAAAAGAGGAGTTGTAGCGAGGTTTAGTATAGGTGGCGGAAAATATAGAAATAGAGCAGAAGAAGAACAAGGGTAGATAGGCTGGTAGGGGCTAGGGAAGGAAAGCTTAGAGGAGAGAGTGAAAAGAGGGTCCCAGAGGTGGAAATAGACAGACTATTTCACCTAAAGAGAGAAGTGCTGGGGGTGTCAGCAAAGTCCAGGCGGACTGCTGTGTAGGGTCAGAAGAATGGACGAAGACCAGGGAGTCTCTGCGACCTGGGGAGTGTGAGTGCAGAATCCTAAGTGATGTTGCTGTAATATATAGTGAAGAACCCTATAAACATAACAATACTTAAACAGGTAAGTATAAACATGTCTTTAAACATTGCTTTACATGCAAAGGTCAAAATCTAATTAGTACAAACCATAACTGAAAGGTAGTTATCGATTACCTCTGTTTTATCAGAATACGCCAGCTATGTGATTATAGGCTGGTAAGGCAAAAAGTTTCAGTGTCCACCAACCCGTCTAGGGTGTATAGTTATAACTCGCATAGTTAGGCTAATTAAGATCAGGTATACCCAAAAACAAGAGAATATAATGGCAAAATAAAGTAAAATGAGAATGGTATGATAAAATAGCCTAAAGAGGAGGTTGGCATAGGGTGGGTAGGGAAGGGCAGGGATAGAGGGTGGGAAAGGAGCAAAGGGGCTGGTTATAGGATACAGAATTCACCACAGACACTAAGAGGGATCCACATTTTGGAGGCCTTTCAGCTGCAGAGTATTCACATCAGATTATTGATTATCTTACATGCCCATTAAGAAGAGCGAGGTTATTTATTACTATAATAAACCTGTATTCTAGGCTAGGTCCCCTCTATTCTGCATACTATATGCATTCTGTCAGGGGTTATGTCTCTGGAGCCCGTGTCCCCTGGGTTTTGCAGGTTTTGCCATATCTGTGATGCAAAAAGAAAAGAAAAGAGAAGAAGAGAAAGCGCCATGGGAACTATGGCACACTGCCTGCGTATATAACCGAACTGACCATGTTCATGTGGTGGTTTATAAATTGCTAAATTGAAATATTTTTTGGATTATGAGAAAAGTAGCAGGTCCTCTGTTACACATATCCTACCCACCGGGCCCCACATCCAGCTCAGATTCTAAGCACTTCTCTGGTATCCAGGGGAATACACATTACAGTATTCATGGCAAAAACTCTGAGCTGTCTGCTACTAGATGACATTCGATATCTAGACAAACCATATAGGTATATTTAGGATTCTTTTGAAAATACTGACATTATCCAGTGGTACTGGGAGTATAATATATAGATAACTAAGACTGGTGCTTTGGTTATATCTAGTACCTGTTACCGGAGCAAGAATCTGGAGTGGAGGGCAGGATTCATTGAACTAATAGTATAGGCTTGAGTGGGATTCTTCTGCATATCAAGTTCCTACTAACACCCCTCCGTGGCCTCACTCACAACCTCTAAATGAATGTGTGATTTGATATAAATCCATGGTAGCAGGCAACCACGTAATCAGCATCTAGGCTCTGCCATACGATGTAATTATAAGAGCTTTGCGCTAGACTAATTGTCCCTGAGATGCTAAGGTCCATGTGAGTGTTGCTCACTATCCACAGTATTGAAAAAGACCTGTGCGGTGTGAAGGCTCGCGGGCATTTTGGAGAGTTCCTGGGAAGGAAGGGGGGTAGAAATGGGTATTACTGGGTCGGAAAGTCCGGGGTGACAGGCGGTTGAGGCACTTACTTCAGAGGCAGTCCATATCTACACAGAGAGTCAAAGATTTAGGAGGCAGGTTGGTCCCTCTTCATAGATGTTGAAGAGGGGGATCCCGGGCTGCGCTGATACAGGTCCGTCGAGATGAGCGGGGGATCGGCAATGGTTGTTCTGATCTTTGCTTGCGTGTTCTCTGACGTTCGGCTTTTGGAGATGGGTTGGTTGAGATCGGAAGCCATGGTTCCTGGGGAAAGTAAAAGGCGTACCACTCCGGAAGTTCCACTCTTGGGAGATCGAGTTGTTCACAGAACATTGGGATGTCCTCTGGCGTGCGCAGTATAGCGGAGCACCCTCTAGCTGATGCCGAGAGAGCGAAGGGAAATTTCCAGTGGTATTGTATGTTTCTTGTGCGGAGCATTTCCAACAGGGGGCGCGGGGCTCTCCTGTTCTGTAGTGTGATCTGTGAAAGATCTTGAAAAAGTTTAATCTCCGATCCATTGTGGATGATGCAACCTCTTTCTCTGGCTTTACGGAGGATATCTTCTTTCTATGGGAAATTAACAATGCAACAGATAACATCCCTGGGAGGTTCATTGTCTCGGGGAGGTGGGCGTAAAGCACGGTGCGCCCTTTCCATCTCAATAGGTGAATCCATAGGACGGTCAATTAAGTTATTAAAAATTGTACAGATGGTTTGCTGTAGGTGTCCTGGGTTTCCACTTTCAGGAACTCCCCTCACCCATATGTTGTGTCTTCGGCCTCGATTGTCGAGGTCTTTAATGTGCCTATGTAAGTCCAGAAGGTGAGGAAGTTGGGAGTCATATGTGGTCTGTACCTGTCTGATGGCTGCAGCATGTGTCTGGGCCGTTCTTTCCACATCTCCTATGCGGTGAACTGCCTCCTGTATATCCGATCTAAGATCAGCAATGGCAGCTGTCACTGTGTTTTTAATGTCGGATGATACCTTTTCTAGATCGAACAGGCTCGGCAAATGGGCGCGATCCGCGCCGGGTATAGTTTCTCCCATCATCTGCGTACCGGAATCAGCGTTAGGCGAGCTCGGGTCTGGGCCTGCTGCGCCGTGTGTGCCGACAGGCGCTGTGTACGGAAGAGCTCTGGTATATTTCTGCTGAACTGTGTGCTGGTGTCTGAGACGGCTCGAGAGGTGGAGGATCTTCTGGTGGACCGATTCATGGTTTTTTGGGCAGATTTCGGCATGTGGGTTCCCCACTAGATTCGACTCAATCCCCAATTCGCAGGAGCGAGCGAGTCAAGCTGCCATCTTGGTCTCCATCCAGGCCACGCGCAGTGTTTTTTTTTTTATTGACATTTTTTCCCTAGGTGAATGGGTAGGGGTACCATGTACCCCATACTCATTCACATAGGGTGGGGGGCCGGGATCTGGGGGCCCCCTTATTAAAGGGGCTCCTGGATTCCGATAAGCCCCCCGCCCGCAGACCCCAACAACCAACGGCCAGGGTTGTCGGGAAGAGGCCCTTGTCCTCATCAACATGGGGACAAGGTGCTTTGGGGGGGCCCTGCAGCATGCCCCCCTTCCCCAAAGCACCCATCCCCCATGTTGAGGGCATGCAGCCTGGCATGGTTCAGGAGGGGGGGTGCTCGCTCGTCCCCACCCCCTTTCCTGACTTTGGGTCTAGTGTGGATTTGGGGGGACTCCCCATGCCGTTTTTTCGGCGTAGAGGGTTGCCCCTAATATCCATACCAGACCGAAGAGCCTGGCATGCAGTGAGCGCCAGATGTACCTCGCCGAGAACCAGCGTGATCCCATCGTGCTGGAAACATTCTCGTGTGCAGGTACTCCTGTGTGTGCGTTGGTTCACACGCTGGATTAAGGATCCTTCCAGCGCACCAATTAAGGTCTGAAACAGCGCAGTGCATTCATCTTAGTAAATGACCCCCTATGTCTATATATGCTGCCTGGAATGGTGGGCGCTGATACTTCAATGGCTTACGAGCTGCTTGTCTATTCCATCTGATCTAGTCCTGTTTTACTTATTGTTTTGTTTTGTATCCCAACATGACAGAAGTCTCAGTGGTGTCTTGGAACATTAGGTGGGTACACAACCACCTTAATCAACTATGATCTTCTCCTGTTTAAAGAAACTTCAACCTGACATCTTTTGTTTTCAGGAAACTCTTAACTGCTGATATCCAGTGCTGTCTACGTTATTCGTGGGTGGGCCAGGCCTACCACTCCACGTACACATCTTATTCCCATGGAGTAAGTGTCCTGGTACATGGGGCTTTGGATTTCCAGAAATATGATTTTAAGGTGGACTCAGAGGGTCGCTTTGTGTTTATGCACTGCCGTATAGATACCTGCAATGTGTCTTGGCATGTACTACAGTATCTCACAAAAGTGAGTAGATCCCTCACAATTTGTAAATATTTGATTCTATCTTTTCATGTGACAACACTGAAGAAATTACATTTTGCTACAATGTAAAGTAGTGCATGTACAGCTTGTATAACAGTGTAAATTTGCTGTCCCCTCAAAATAACTCAACACACAGCTATTAATGTCTAAATCGGTGGCAACAAAAGTGAGTACACTCCTGAGTGAAAATTTCCAAATTGGGCCCAATTAGCCATTTTCGCTCCCCGTTGCCATGTGACTTGTTAGTGTTACAAGGTATCAGGTGTGAATGGGGAGCAGGTGTGTTAAATTTGGTGTTATCGCTCTCACGCTCATACTGGTCACTGGGAGTTCAGCATAGCACCTCATGGCAAAGAACTCTCTGAGGATCTGAAAAAAAGAACTGTTGCTCTACATAAATATGACCTAGGCTATAAGAAGATTGCCAAGACCCTGAAACTGAGCTGCAGCATGGTGGCCTAGACCATACAGCGGTTTAACAGGACAGGTTCCACACAGAACAGGCCACGCCATGGTCGACCGAACAGTGCAAGTGATCAGCATCATTTCCAGAGGTTGTCTTTGGGAAATAGACGTATGAGTGCTGCAAGCATTGCTGCAGAGGTTAAAGGGGTGGGGGGGTCAGCCTGTCAGTGCTCAGACCATACGCCGCACACTGCATCAAATTGGTCTGCATTTCTGGCATCCCAGAAGGAAGCCTCTTCTAAAGATGATGCACAGGAAAGCCCACAAACAGTTTTCTGAAGACATTACTGTTCCCATGTCCTATGGTCTGATGAGACCAAGATAAACTTATCTGTTTCAGATAGTGTCAAGCGTATGTGAGAGCAACCAGGTGAGGAGTACAAAGACAAGTGTGTCTTGCCTACAGTCAAGCTTGGTTGTGGGAGTGTCATGGTCTGGGCCTGCATGAGTACTTCCGGCACTGGGGAGCTACAGTTCATTGGGGGAACCATAAATGGCAACGTGTACTGTGACATACTGAAGCAGAGCATGATCCCCCTCCCTTTAGACTGGCCAAGCATGTCTCCAGACTTAAACCCTATTGAGCATCTGTGGGGCATCCTCAAACAGAAGGTGGAGGAGGGCAAGATCTCTATAACATCTACCAGCTCTGTGATGTCGTCATGAAGGAGTGGAAGAGGACTCAAGTGGCAACCTGGTGAACTCCATGCCCAAGAGGGTTAAGGCAGTGCTGGAAAATAATTCCAGTGACCAGTATGAGAGAGTGAGAGCGATAACACCAAATTTAACACACCTGCAGACCTTGTAACACTAATGAATCCCATGACACCAGGGAGGGAAAAATGGCTAATTGGGTCCAATTTGGACATTTTTACTTAGGGGTATACTTACTTTTGTTGCCAGCGGTTTAGACATTAATGGCTGTGTGTTGAGTTATTTTGAGAAGATAGCAAATTTACACTGTTATACAAGCTGTACACTCACTACTTTACATTGTAGCAAAGTGTCATTTCTTCAGTGTTTTCACATGAAAAGAAAAAATATTTACAGTATATTGGAAGCCAGACCTCCCGTTACTAATTATTGGAGATTTCAATTGTTACTTGAACCCCTCTTTTGACACAAGGCTCTGCCCATTCAACGGATACGCTCCTGGCCCGGTTAATACAAGAGGTGGGCTGGATCTATGTATATCTATGTCTGGAGGTTTCAGAATCCACTGACTAAGCAATTTTCATGTTTCTCAAAGTCTCATGGTACTCTGTGTAGAGTTGGTTGGTGTGGGTAACTCAAGTTTGCTTGGTGTGGGTAACTCAAGCATGCTTCCTTATGTATCTGAGGTTAATTACAGGCCACGTAGTGTCTTGGATCATTCTCCCATGGTCGTGAGGCTCCGGGTGTCTCAACGTACTACACTGTCTAGGAATCCATGGAAATTCAGCGCCTTTTGGTCACATGCAGACATGGAGTGAGGCATAGCTGAGTTTTTTACACATCAAGATCATTCTGGTCCTCCTCTCATACAATGGGTAACATTTAAGGCCTATTGTATTTGAGGGGCCTCTTAATAGCTGAAATCAATAAGTTTAAGAGGGCTTCATCTGACCTACAGGATCAGGTAGAATCCCAATAATTAGAGCAACAATACATTACTAACCCCTCTGACACTAAGGTGTCATGGTAGTCTGCACAGTCGGCCTACGAGCATTTGCTCTTCTCTGTGGAGAAGAGGTTTTTCTCCAGACTGGCATTTTTCAAAGAAGGGGAGAAAGCTGGGCACTTCTTGGCAAAAATTGTGAATTCTCATTTACGATCACCTGCCATAGGAGCCATCAGATCCCCAGGGGGTCCTTTAGTACATTCATCAGCATGAGTGATGCATAAACTGGCGACATTTTATGAAAACGTATATGTCAGGGTAGTAGTCATAGGATGGGTAATTCTGCCAGTATCCATCATGGTGGCGCCAGGCGAATCCATGTGCGCATGTGCGCACATAGCCGCACAACCAGGTGCACAGGTGCGCAACAGTGGGAGCGTGCAGACGCATGCGCTAACGCACGCCCGCAATCATGCTAATCATTGACGCCCTTTTGTCTATTTAAGCTTTCTGCTGGTATACACTGGTTGCTGTCACCACCTGGCTTGCCTGACTACTCCTGTTTGCCGCCTGCATTGACCCCGGCTTGGACCTGACTACTCTCCTGCTCCGCATCTGTACCTTGATCATCCTCTCATGCTTGATTCCTGGCTTGGCTACCAATTCTGCTCCTGATTATCCTGCTGTACCTTATCTTGGACTAATTCCTGTTGTGTATGACCTTGGTCTGGCTCTGACTCCATTCCTGGTTGCTTCACGGTTCCATACCTGGGACCTCTTCTCGCACGGTTGCCCTATCAACCTCAACAGCGCACTCCAGCAGCTCCTTGCTACCAGCTACCCAGCAATAGCACCGTACTCCCTGTCTCATTCCCAGGGCTACGCTGCACTTAGCCGCAAGGGATGCCCTCTCTGCAATCCGGACTCACATCCAGGACTTGACAGTATAATCCAGTCATGACTGAGGCCGGCGGAGGTGTGTCTCCAATAGAGGCATTGTGCCAACAGGCTACTACCCTTACACAAGTGGTCCAAGACCTCCAGGAAGGATACCTCCAATTAGAAGGGAAGCTACAACATCTTATGGAATCATCTGCCTTTTTGGGTCCAGGTTCTTCCTCCACCGATCTCTCTGCTACGGCCCCTACAGTACTCTGCCCCCAGAACCACGGGTACCAACCCCTGAACGTTTCTCCGGGAAACCCGCAGAAATTCAAGTCCTTTAAGAATGCCTGCTTGTTGTATCTGGCCCTGCAACCCTGGACTTTTTCCACTGAGTCTGTCAAAATTGGCTTCCTTATCTCCCTGCTGCCCAATGAACCCCAGGCATGGGCCCACAGTTTATGGGAACAGAAGGACCCAGTTATTATTACAGTGGAAACGTTCTTTACAGCCATGTCACAACTGTATGAAAATCCCCATCGTACAGCCACCGCTGAGGCCGTTCTGCACTCTCTGCAGCAGAAACGGCGCCCGGTGGAGGACTATACTGTGGACTTCCGCCGGTGGTCTGCAGATACAGACTGGAATGAAGCTGCTTTGAAACATTAGTTTCGCCGGGGGCTTTCTGAATCCCTCAAGAATGAGTTGGCCAGGATCGACTTCCCTGCTACCCTCGAGGGCCTCATTCAATTATCCATCCAATTGGATAGACGCCTTCGGAAGCGCCAGGCCGAACACTCTGACATCCAAAACTCTGACCCAAGAGATCGGCGCTATGCCCGTTGGTCTGGTTCGATCCGCACTGACTCCTGAGGAAAAACAGTGTTGGCGTCAAGCCAATCTCTGCCTCTATTTTGGCCAAAAAGGACACTTCCTGTGCAGCTGTCCCATAAGGCCCAGCAAGTCACTCAAGTTACTCTCCAGTGTACTTCCAGATGTCCGGAACCTCCTCTTCTCACCTTATCCTTCCCATCACACTACAGTTGGCTAGCAAGGGGGTTCAACTCCAGGCCATAGTTGATTCCGGGGCATGCAGCTGCTTCTTGGACTTGAACTTGGCAAGAAAACTTGGCTTACCCCTGCCCCCTAAGAAATGTAGATTGGAAGTTCTCCTGGCCGATGGCACCCAGTCTAGCTCTGGTCCCGTGACACTAGAGACTGTTCCTCTTTTTGTTACTACTCCTGATGGTCATCAGGAATTTATACGTTTCAATGTCCTAAGCTCGCATATGTTCCCTGTCATCTTGGGTACCCTGTGGCTCCAAGCCCACAACCCCCAGATTAACTGGATCAAGAAAGAAATCTCTTTTACCTCACCTTATTGCCTACAGCACGGTCTTGCTCCTGAAACCAGTGATGTAGCCAGTTGCCTGACAGTTCAACCTGTACCTGTCAATATCCAGAATATACCGCCAGCCTACCAGGAGTTTTCAGATGTCTTTGACAAGAAAAAGGCTGATGTCCTGCCACCACATCGGTCATACGATCGAATTACTCCCAGGGGCCGAAATCCCGTTCAGTCGCATATTTCCCCTCTCTGAGATGGAACTAGGAACATTGCGACAATACATAGATGAAAACTTGGAGTAAGGCTCCATCCGTCCCTCTTCTTCTCCTGCTGGAGCCGGAATCTTTTTTGTCGAAAAAAAGGACAAATCTCTAAGACCATGTGTGGATTACAGGGAACTCAATAAAATTACCCTAAAAAATCGTTACCCTCTCCCTTTAGTCCCAAAACTTTTCCAGAGACTCTGTACTGCTCGGATATTCACTAAGCTTGACCTTCAGGGAGCCTACAATCTTGTTCGCATCCGTAAGGGTGACGAATGGAAGACAGCGTTTAGAACTCACTTTGGTCACTTAGAGTATTTAGTGATGCCATTCGGATTGTGCAACGCCCCGGCCACGTTCCAACATTTCGTAAATTATATTTTTCGAGAATTTTTAGACTACTTTGTCATCATCTATCTGGATGATATCCTAGTATTCTCGACTACCTTGGAGCTCCACCATACGCATGTGAAGACTGTTCCGCACACTCTGCAGAAGCACAAACTTTATGTAAATCAGAAAAGTGCGATTTTAAAAAGGAGTCAATACAATTCCTGGGGCTAATTATCCCCACTGGTGTTGCTATGGACCCAGAAATGGTGCAGGCAATCTTGGGCTGGCCAACTCCATCGGATAAGAAGGGAGTACAAAGATTTGTGGGTTACGCAAATTTTTATAGGATGTTTATAAAGAACTTTTCCTCCATCATCTCACCAATCACCCAAGTAACCCGTTTACATGCTTGGTTCCTGTGGTCTCCGGAAGCTCAATCAGCCTTTGATAACCTCAAATCTCTTTTTACTTCTGCAACCATCCTGCAACACCCTGATCCTGCCCTGTCTTACATCTTAGAGGTGGACGCCTCTGAAGTTGCCACAGGGGCAGTTTTATCTCAACGTCAGGGGCCTAAGTCGTTGCTCCATGCTGTGGCCTTCTCCTTACGGAAAATGAGTCCATCTGAACTCTTGGCTATTAAAACTGCCCTGGAGGAGTGGCGGTACCTCCTTGAAGGTGCTCAGCATCCCATTATGATATTCACGGATCACAGAAACCTAGAGTATCTTCGCACTGCTAAGCGCTTAAGACCCTGACAGGCTCGATGGGCTTTGTTTTTTTCTAGATTCAATTTTCACATTTCCTTCCGCCATGGGTCCAAAAACAGGAAGGCTGACGCCTTATACCGGATGTTTCCTGACACTCCCAAAGAAATCACTCCCAGCACTATATTGTCTCCACAGAACTTCCTCATGATCCAAACCGACCTGAGTTCCTCACTTAAAAAAGCTTCTTCTCAATGCTCTGAACCAAAGGCACTGTCCTTAAGAAACCAGGAAGGATTTCTTTGGTATCAAAACAAAATCTTTGTTCTGCAGCAAGCCAGAATCCAGGTCCTAAAGACTTTGCATGACCACCAACTTGCTGGTTACTTCAGAGTATGAAAGATTTTGGAGCTTGTTCAAAGATCTTTTTGGTGGCCCACTCTGAAACCTGATTGTAGGGAATATGTCAGTTCCTGCGCCACCTGCCAGCGTAACAAGGGTTCTAACATCAAATCCTGGGGCTTGCTACACCCATTGCCAGTGCCGGAGCAATCATGGAAAGAAATATCTATGGATTTCATAGTTGAGTTACCGCCCTTGGAGGAATTTACAACTATCCTGGTAGTCGTTGACCGCTTGTCCAAAATGGTGCACTTTTTGCCTATGTTGGGTACACCCTCTGCTGCAGACACAGCGAAGATCTTCATAAAGGAGATAATCAGACCTCACGGCTTACCTAGCAACATTGTGTCCGACAGAGGGGTGTAATTCACTTCTAAGTTCTGGAAGGAGCTCTGTCAACTACATCGCATATGCCCCAAGATCTTGAAAGCTATTTGCACCAGATTTCCTTTCCACGACTCAGAGACGGAAATTAGATGCCCCACTTACCATTGAGGAAATCCAGGAGGGCGGTCAGTTCCTTCCCGAATTGCAAATCACCTGGGGAAGATGGTCTCCCCATGGAAATATACAAACATTATGCTGCCTTAATACTACCACGGTTATTATCGGTATTTTATGCCTTATTTTATGCCTTACTAAAGAGGCAAGCCTTGCCTCCATCTATGTCGAAAGCAAATATTTTCTTCTTTTGAACCCAGGTACAGATCCGGTTGTTCCAGGGTCTTATAGTCCAATCTCGCTATTACAGAGTGACTGAATAGGGGCTATTTTGCATTCTGATCAAGCCTGCTTCATGCCAAATAAATCCATGGCCATTAATCTGCTAAGGCTATTTCTTAATATGCAGTCACCAGCTGAAAATATGGGCCACAGCGTATTGCTGTCATTGGACACTACAAAGGCCTTGGACAGCATAGACTGGGCCTATTTATGGGTGGTGTTAGAGAAATTTGGCTTTGGAGAAGTATTCATCTCCTTGGTACGCCTATTGTATAGTCATCCACAGGCAGCCATACATCTACCATACGGTAGATTGTTACACGTTTTTACCCTGAGCAAAGGTACTAGACAGGGGTGTCCCCTTTCACCCCATTTATTCACCCTAGCGATTGAGCCCTTGGTTATTGTCATGCTTATCCCCAATACAGGTGGTCTGATGCTATAGCTGGCTTCTGTGTTCTTTACCTATAGCAGCCCCATTTCTCATAAGGCAAGCAGGCCTACTAGTACTCGGTTGCCCCAGGACTTATACACAATGCTATAGTTCCTGGCTACCATGCCAGGGTATGCGCAAACTGAGCAAAGCAAAAAGGTACTTGCGGTTGGCAGACAGGCAAGGTTCAGAATCGTAAGGCTCAAAATCTAAAGTCAAAAGGTAGGCAGAGTTCAGAGAATAGTTGATATCCGATCCAAGGTTGTCAACGAGGTAATCCAATCTAGCAGATTGAAGGGCCAATAAACAGGCAGCTTGATGAGGAATTACACACACTATCACAAGCATGAGACTGCAGGTTTGGCTGGCTTAAATCAGGTTTAGCCTCCACCCAGAGACTGGCCACATTAATCACCTTGCAGGTGGACAGACAGACAAGGAGAATGCTACAGCCAAAACCAGGATGCTGGAACTAGCAGCTATGATGGAGCAGGAGTGTACACGCTCCTGACATTACCCCCCTCTGAGGAGGGGCCTCTGGTCCCTTAGAGGCAGGTTGGAAATCCGGCACAGGACCATCAAGCAGGGTGATGGTCAGGGGATCGGCAAGGTCAGGTTGGTTAGCAGGTGACATGTTACTGGAGTCCAGCTGGATAGCTGGAGCACAAGCTGGATGCAGTGTGTCTTGGAGAAAAGGTTGATGGCCCCATATGGCCGAATGAGGCAGTCTATCCAAGGTATGGATGGAACTTCTCAGACAAGTTTGAGCAGATGTAGAGCCAACAGAACTGGAGGACAAGTTAGCCTGGATGTGCGTCCAAGGGCATTTAGGGACAGGCAAAGGTAGGGGTAATCCAGAGGGCTTGACCTTTTGAGGAATAAGAGCAAGCACAGGTTTTGCAAGCTTTTACATAGGAACAGGAGTCATTTTAGAGAGAGGGCCACCAAAGCCCATGAGAAATCAAAGAAAAAGTTTTAGTAATCCCTGGGTGTCTTAGCATCATGTGCTTCTGAAAACACTTTAAGCTCAAGGTGGAGGGGAACAAACAGCTTTCCAGGGGTAGGTTGGGCAGAACACAAGACTGAGTCTTTAAAATAGAGTCCAAAAGGTCAGGGAAAAGGGCCGCCATTACTTGTGTTGGAGGTAAGATATTGTGAAACTTAGAGGAAGTTTCCAAATGGAGCTCAAGGCTGCGAGACAGTGAGTAAGTTTGATCTCTAGGAGGACAAGAGTCAGACTCAGGCAATTTACTGGAGAGGTGGCCTGTAGAGGATTCTATAAGCTTGCAAGTGTCTTCTGCTACAGCAGATTCATATAAAGGCAAAAGGTTATGCAAACTGGAGTCACACTTGTAAAAGTTGTCACGATCAAGATCCAAATAGGACTGTAATAAAGGCACATGACTGGTACTGACCACAAAAGAGTAATGCCCCGTACACACGCTCGGATTTTCCGATGGAAAATGTCTGATCGGAGCGTGTTGTCGGAAATTCCGACCGTGTGTGGGCTCCATCGGACATTTTCCCTCGGATTTTCCGACACACAAAGTTGGAGAGCAGGAGATGAAATTTTCCGACAACAAAATCCGATCGCGTCAATTCCGACCGTGTGTTGCCTGTTCCGACGCACAAAGTGCCACGCATGCTCAGAAGAAATTCCGGCACGGAACAGCTCGTTCTGGTAAACTTAGCGTTCGCAATGGATACTGCACTTTCATCACGCTGCAATGTCAAAAATGGTTTAATACAGCGCACTCTCTTCTTCTTTATAATGTGACAAGAATTAAGTAGTTTTGCTGCTCATATTCACACTTCTCACAAAGTTTTTTATTTTTGTTTTTTTATTGGGATTCCCTGAATATATTGTTATTAGTTGTCACATCTGACATAATGTTTTTTTTTTTATTTAATTTTTTTGGGGATTTTAAGCCTTTTTTTTTTTTTGATTTAATGTTTGTATTTTTTCCAAGGCTGATCTTTGTTCAAGGTTATTTTTATTTTTACTCCAGAATATTTTTGTGTGTGTTTTGTGTGTCAAGTTACCCCAACACCATTGATATCTTTTATTATTTAATCTCAAGGAGATTGTTTGTTGTTGGTGTCCCTTGTTAATTTCACATTGTATATTTGAAATGTACCTGAATCCTCACAAACAAACTGTCCTTTTTGAAGTAAAACACATAGGAGAGTATAATTCAAAACAAAAATCCTTTATTAAGGGCTCAGAACCAAACAAAGAGGAAGGCAACACTGGATCAACAGGAGAAATTAGCGAAGCCTGGGACCCCCACGGCAGACATCAATTCTTGAACATCAAAATTGGTGGCCTGAGGAGTCCATATGTAAGGGAGGGCAGTCTGGTCCAGAATTCGCAGAGATCCGGATAGCAGCAGATGACATCTATGTTTCCAGGCTGTGGTACCACAAGAGGCTGCATTTTTTGGCCGACCAGACTGAACCCAGGGTCCTCACTTTCTGGTCTTCCTTCCACGCTTCCTTCTGGGCTGTGGCTGTGCAGTTGGAGATGTGGCAGGAGGAGGAGTAGGACCTGGAGGAGGAGGAGGACTGGGAGGACCTGGAGGAGAAGGAGGAGGAGGAGGTGGAGCTGCAGGAAGAGGAGGAGGACCATCGCAAAGGTGTGTCTGAGCTGTAATTTGGCCCCTCATACCTTTCTTAAGAGCCTCCAATATGAGCGCCTCACACATGACTTGTTGGCCCTCCTCCATCCTCTGCATTTTATAGGCAATGATGGCAGCAATGTCCTCCTCCACGGTCTGTCGTGCTCCCAGGACCTCTGTAGCCCTCCAAAAGAGTCCTCTGCCAGCCTCCTCTAGGGCACTCCTCCTACTGCCACTTTCTCTTTTCAGGCGGGGTATAGGGACCTGCAGATCAGCCAGCCGGCTCGGCCCGGCCACCTCCTGGCTGAGACTTCCCTGTGTATGAAAAAGGGACATGGTTTTAGTTTTTGCTTAATCAATAACAATCATAAATTAGTACTCCCAACTAACATCTAGTTAACATCATTGATTGGACAACCAGCAATATTTAGAGGAATGCTATACCTGGCTCAATCTGGGCTCCTCCACATGTGGCCTGGAAGGCCCAGGTTGGGCGTCAGAAGCCTCAGCCGGGGGGGGAAGGAAGCGTGGAAGGAAGACTGGAGAGGGATGGCCTGGGTTCAGTCTGGCCTGCCAGAAAATGCAGCCTGTCATAATACCACATCCTGGGGACATAGATGTCATCTGCTGCTCCGGATCTCTGCGAATCCAGGACTTTCTTGCGCTCCCTTAGATATGTACTCCTCAGGCCACCAATTAAGATCTTCAAATAGGTGATGTCTGCCGTGGGGATCACCTGCTTCACAATTTCACACAATTGCTCCAGTGCTGCCTTCCTCTTTGCTTGGTTCTTGTAATGTGGGTGTTTAATCTCCCACAGACATGGCAGCTCCCTTAACATATCTATGAATACTGACATGAAGTCATTGTCTTTCACTAGCATATCCATGTTCACTGCAAGACACAACACAAGACAAAGCCTAATGTCAGACAAAACTCTCCTAATCTTCTTACAATATAGGCCTCAATGTAGAAGCAGTATAGGCACAAGTTTGTCTCTTACCTTCGTTCTTACGATCGGCGCGTCCAATGCTCCTTCCTCCGCTCACAGATCGTACGTAATACGCACGTGTTTTACGCTTTATATACACTGCGCATGCGTGTAACTCCGCCCGCCCCTGACGTTCTTTCTAGTCTATTCCCCGCCCCTTTTCATTCAACGCAGTGGGGGAAGAGCACATTGGCGGAGTCACAGCAGGTGCGTGATAATTACAGGAATGAGGAGGAGGAGGATGAAAGCCTGGATCCGGACACGTCCCGATCCAGAAGGAGACGTTTTAAGGCCACAAATATGTCCTTTGGGGAGATGTTGGAGATGGTTGACATAATGAAGAAGGCCGACTATGACGGAAAGTATGGGCCTTACCCCAACCCCAATATCAGAAAGGCCAAGATCATGGCGAAAGTCGTCAAAAGTCTTCACAGGAGTTTCAGGGTACGACGATCGAAAGATCAGCTCAGGAAGCGGTGGTCGGACCTGAAATTAAGAGAGCCAGAGCAGTACCGAAAGATCCGGAGAGTGCTGCAAAAAAGTAAGTAGTTGTGCTGTGTTCCTATTCTTTTTATCTTTATTACGTTCGTGCTGCTCCATATGCTTTTCTTAATTGTACAGTTTAAAAGGGCAACTTTAATGTTCATGGGCCCATTATTTGTTCATATCAAACATTTTTCTTTCGGCCTCAAAAACACCATTGTTTAGGCCATATGCATTTTCCCACATTTTTTAGGGCCTACTTGGATGCCAAATATTTTTTTGTGTAGATGGGTTTGTTACTAGAGTGAAATGCAAACTAGATTCTGTGTAAGGAGAGGACACTGAGCAGCTGTTTTCACATCTGGACCCTGGAGCACTAGTGTGGGACACAAGAACACAATTTTTATTAGGGGGCCCCACACAGGTGCTCCAGTGTATACTATAGGGGGGGTCATGGGGTGTAATGTCGAATTGCAAAACATCCAGAAAAAAATAAATGATGTGATTCAAAAAAATAATAACATCATTGATGTTTTGGGGCGAATTTAAAACCCCACAAAATCACTTTTTTTATTGTGGTCCAATGTTTTAAATCTTTTTGCAATGTTTTGAAAAGCCAAATTTGGAGGATGCACACAGTGTGCCAACATGTGCTATCTGCAATCACGGGAGATCAATGGACGCGTTTTGGGGTTGCAACCCCTTCCTCAATTATACAGTATTGGTGAGGAAGGGCTTGCTCCCCCAAAACACGTTCCTTGATCCCCCGTGATGGGAGATAGCACATCTTGCTATTCGTAAATTGTTGTGCATCTTCCAAATTTGGCTTTTCCAGGGGTGATTTCCCCCCATCTGAACGCAATATCAAACACAGTTCCTAAATACTGATGTCTGATATTGCCTTCAGGTTTTACCTAATGTGAACATTGTAAGTTCAAGTTTTTTGTCTTTCTTGTTGGTTTTACACAGGCCTGTTTTATCGTAAATGGACATTTCTATTTTTGATAATGCCACCCCAAAAATTGTTATACAACAAACATGTTGGTTTGTTTTTAAAACCTTTGGTAAATGCACATGTGATTGTGCAGGTATAAAAAAGTTGGTTAATCAAGAATGTGTGGATTATTGTCTCAACACTTTTGGGGTGATGTAATTGCTGTTTTCAGCAAAAATGGGGGTTATTTCCTAAGGGCAAATCCACTTTGCAGTACAAGTGCAGGTTCAGTGCAGTTCCAAGTGCACTTGGAGTGAAATGTGTTTTTGCATTTAGTAAATAACAGCCAACAGTGCTTTGTATAAGGTTACACAATCACGCCATTTTCTGCACTCAAAACATTTCTGTCAGGGTCAGCTAAAACAAACACAAGCAGTAAATGTCCACAAAGAATTTCTTTTTGTTTTTTTTTATAAAAAGGCTTCACATATTTGCTGGCATATTGATGGCCCCCCTACCCGCAAAGAACTCCAGGTTCCAGGCATCACGGGCACTCAGGGAGGGCAAGCCAGGACGGCCGCTTTCAAGCGCCGTCAGTGTGGTTTGATGTATCATTCCGGCCTCAGGCCCAACTGAGCCAGCATAGTTGGCCGAATGTTTCCTTAAAAAGTTATGGAGAACACAGCACGCAAGTATAATATGGTTCAGTTTATACTCCGCCATATGGATGGGTGTCAGAAATAGGCAGAACCGGCTGGCCAGGATTCCAAATGTGTTCTCCACCACTCTTCAGGCTCTGGCCAGCCGGTAATTAAAAACCCTTTGTTCCGGGATGAAGGTCCTCATTGGGAATGGCCGCTTTAGGTGGTCCCCCAGCGCAAACGCTTCATCAGCAACGAACACGAATGGGAGTCCTTCCACATTGTCCTCTGAAGCTGGCAAGTCCAAGCTGCCATCCTGGAGATGCCTGTAAAACTCCGTCTGGGGGATGACTCCACCATCGGACATCCGGCCATTCTTCCCTACGTCCACATACAGGAAGTCGTAATTAGCCGACACCACCGCCAACATCACTATACTATTGAACCCCTTATAGTTGAAATAGTATGACCCCGAGTTGGGTGGTGGGACGATGTGGACGTGTTTCCCATCAATTGCCCCTCCGCAGTTAGGAAAGTCCCACCACTCGGCAAAGTGGGAGGCCACAGTCTGCCATTCCTGTGGCGTGGAAGGAAACTGTTGAGGAAAAAAAAAAAAACATTACTATTCTTGATCAGAAACATGGCAAGCAGATTAGACACAAACATTATGGGGCAACCTCCAGATAGCATTTATTAAGGGGAATTTAACAACACCAAAGTATAAGGTACACCTATCATATTCCCCCCCCCCCTCTCATGGGCCATTTATAACATTATGGGGGGGGGAACTCTTGGACAGGTAACCCTCTTCACTTCATTGAGAGATGAATGCCTAAATACAGGGTATTACTTGGAACAGCCCCTCCTTAGTTACACTATTGGCTGCCCACTGGACAGGTAAGAAGTGTCATAATACAAAGATATAAATACACACTGTACACATTTGAGGACATTTGGACATTCTGCTATTACCTATCAAGATAATAATAGGATCCAAAAACTTTAAACAGTACCATTTGAAAGTATACAGGCAGGCCCTTGCACTACATGCTTTGGGGAATTCATCCATAAATCTGAGCACAAAAGAGATGGGTATCATCTATCAGCAGATAGATGATTGAGGATAGATAATTGGTATCAGCTGACTTAGCAGTTGGGGGAGGGAGAGTTGCTAAAAATTATTTGGGGACACCACCAAAAAAAAGCCTCTGGCACTCTGCCTAAATTTAAAGCAAAAATAACATTTCAAAACATTTTAGGGGGTGTTTGGGGTAAAGCACTACTATGGAGCAGAAAAAATACATTGTTAAGTGACTACATGAGGTAAATATAGGGCCAGGAGACACCATGCTGGGGAGGTTATTGAAGGCAAATATGTATGAAGGACAAAAAGTAATAATTACATAAAAACCCAGCATGCATGAGGACAAAGGGGACATTCACACCATATTACAATCATGGTAATTAGGGAATGAGGAAAGAAATACAATATATTAGCAAACATTCAATACAATAAAATGTGATATTAACGGATACAAATCTTACCTTCATATACTCCTTCTGCAGGACCTGGATGATGGCAGAACAGGTCTCTGGGATAATGATCCCCAGAGCCTGGGGGGAGATGCCTGTCAAGAACTTAAGGTCCTGCAGGCTTCTCCCTGTCGCCAAGTACCGCAGGGTAGCGACAAACCTCTGCTCCGGAGTGATGGCTTGCCTCATGCAGGTATCCTGCCTGCTAATATAAGGGGTCAGCGAAGCCAATAGATGGTGAAACACGGGGTCTGTCATCCTGAGAAAGTTCCTGAAATCATCAGGATTATTCTCACGGATCTCACGGAGCAAAGGCATATGAGAGAACTGGTCACGCTGAAGCAACCAATTCTTGGTCCATGAACTCCTCCCCACCCTGTTCATAGACTGGACTTGTGTCAAGGTCAGGACCCCATCACCAAGCCCCCGCACAGCACGAACTCTACGTGGAGTACGTATACGCAACATGGCTAGAAAACGGTCGGCTGCTCAGAACGGAGTAACAGAACGCACTGAAGAACAGCAAGGCCTGTGAAGAGCGACCTGAAAAACAGTAACGAACGAACAAGAATACAATGACTAATTAAAGTCACGCGGAACTTGCTGCACGCACTGAAGAGCAGATACAAACCCACAAGCACAAACTGAACGGCAGAAAACGATCTGAAAGCCACGAGTCTGAAAAAGCACGAATCGTCTCTCACCAAACTTTTACTAACACGAGATTAGCAAAAGGAGCCCAAGGGGTGCCGCGCTTGGTTCTGAACCGGCCTTTTCTAGTCTCGTCGTACGTGGTGTACGTGACCGCGTGGTTGGTGATCGGAAATTCCGACAACTTTGTGCGACCGTGTGTATGCAAAACAAGTTTGAGCCAACATCCGTCAGAAAAAATCCTAGGATTTTGTTGTCGGAATGTCCGAACAAAGTCCGACTGTGTGTACGGGGCATTACAGATGGGCAACTGGTCAGCAGTTTTATTATAGTTCTGGAGGCAGATCTAAGACCAGGACCTAATCTCCCCTGTGACCCAATTTATGTGCAGGTTATAAAGTGTAAGCTAAAGATAACCTAAGATAAGGGGATAGGCAGGAGAGGTTTTAAAGTAGAAGCTGATTGTCTCCCTATGAAATTCCCCAATGGTCAGAGTAATAGGTACAGTGCACAAGGTTACCAGGTCCATGAACAAGGGAGAGTTATCAACAGCTAAGATTGAAAAGGGTTTGTGCACCTTAGTCAAGGAAATCTGTAGGCTGTGTGCTAGGTCTCTATCAATAAAATTACTAGCGGCACCAGAATCTATGAAAATTGAGAGGTGATGAGAAAAGTAGGCAGAATCAAGTTGTGCTCCTACACAAATAGTTTGTCTCGGAGGGAACCTGGCACAGTGTAGATTAAAGAAGCAGACCCCATCCGAACTAGACTCTTGCCATTTTCTGGCTTATTGGAGCAGCTGGCAACCAAGTGCCTGTGATTGCCAGAATATAAGCAAAGTCCCAGGGATCTTCTTCTAGCCTTTTCCCCAGAGGATACATGGATAGCAATAAAGCAATCAGCGCAAACTAAATAACGTTATAAATTGCAAGCTGAACACTAGAGGTTAATCACATCACCTCAGATACATGTAAATAGAGAATAAGTGCAGCGCAATATTGATTAAAAAAAAATTCCAAGAAATCAAAGAATGTAGCCAAGCAAAAAAAGTCCACTGAGGAACCACAGATCCCAGAACTGGAATAAGGAGGACCACGTGAAAAAGATTAATCCAATCCACTGAAAACTAAAGCGTGTACACCCAGGGCGGACTTTTCAGCATCAAACGTCCAACGGTCTTTCCGTCAGACTTTTGATGGAGTTACAACGGACAATGTTCCAAATCTAAAGTCCGTCTGATTTTCAACAGAAAAAGTCAGCTGAAGGTCCGATGAAGCCCACACACACGGTCGGATTGTCCGACGGATTTGTTCCATTTGACCAGTCCAGTCGAAAAGTCCGCCCGTGTGTACACGGCATAAGTGAAAATCCCTCCACCAGCAGATAAATTGCTCACTTACCAAAATGAGTGGACCCATAAACTACCAGGAAGTCAATCACGCTTATCTCCGCAAGAGAGATATGGATGGATCACCGGCACTCCAGTAGATTTATGTGGCCCAAACGAGTATAGAAAAAAAACATAATCTAAGTGCTCTTCGTTGATAAAACCTGAATGATCATTTATTTAAAAAGGGCACACTCACATGTTATGCCGTGAAACCAAGCATAAAAACAGCAGCATTATAGGACTACTGTGATTCCGTGGATACAAAGGATGGCAGCGGGTGACGTCCGCAAAGGTAGCTCCTCCCCTCCGTACGAGTTACGTCCTACGGGACTTGGTCAGAAAGGGCAGGGCTACCACGTCACCCGAAGATATAAATAGCCGGCTGATCTCCATGGAGATCGCGGAAAGCCAACAAGCCCTGCTTCTCACAAAGTGATCACTTCTCCCCTGGGGACACAAACCAGCTAGTCGGTAATCACATATGTCTCAATGTAAGTAAAACACGGACTATTATATGCAAATGAAGGGGTAATTCTAACCTCAACTTACATATTCATATAAATAAAAATAAATTCATAAAAAATAAATGTATAAAACAGACGTTTAATACCCGCGGCCTTCCTTTTACAAGCGAGCAATTTAACTGCTGGTAGAGAGATTGTCACTCAGTTTTCAGTGGAGTGGATTCATCTTTTTTCTTTTACAAAGGGTTTTATTGATAATCATAGCAATTTCACAGTTTAACAGTGTAGATAATGCATCATGAATAAACATAACAAAAAAATGCTAGTAAATCAGAGAAAAACAAAACAATAAGAATATAACAGAGACTGAAAACATTTTTGAAAGGGAGGTTAAAGAAGAGCTAGGGGCAGAGATTAGTTGAGAAGGGAGGAGTAAAGAATAGGGGGAAAGGAGAGAAGAGGAAGAAAGGGGGGAGGGTGGGTCCTTGCGGTGGGGAGCAAGAGTGCATTAAATCCAAAGAAGGGTGGAATCAAATCTAGTGGGTTTAGTATATTCGACCCATGGCCTCCATACCTTCAGGAACTTATCATGAGTGTCCGAAAGGACAGCGGTCAGCTTTTCATTAACCATTATATCATCCATGCGATTCTTAACCGCCTCATAACTTAGTGTCTGTGTCTTCCATGCCCTAGCTATTGTTAGTTTGGTTGCAGTAAAGACATGCAGAGCCAGCTGGCGCTCCGAGCGAAGCAGCTCTGCAATTGGTTTGCAGAGAAGTGCCTCGAACGGATCCTTTTTGAGGTCAGCATGGAGTATGTTTCAGAGGAGGGAGTAAACTCTAATCCATAACCTGCGTACCCTCGGACAGGTCCACCAGATGTGCGACATTGTGCCCTCCTGGGAGCACCCTCGGAAGCACAAGGGAGAGTAGACTGGAATGAACCGGGCCAGTCTAGTAAGCGTGTAGTACCACCTGTAAAGTATCTTATAGGCATTTTCTAAAAAGATGACATTCTTTGAGCATTTGGATATTGCTAAAGTCATGACCTGCCAATCCTCCGGATCGAGCTGTTTTCCTAGTTCCCTTTCCCATTGAAGGTGACAGAGCCGTGTCTGTGATTTTTTAGAGGTAATAATAGAGGAATAGATCAGTGATATTAAACCCGAGGTTTGGGGTCTTGCTCTGCAGAAGTTCTCGAAGGGGGTCAAAATATAAGGGGTCGGTTGAGATTTTATAAGCCCCTGGAGAAAGTGACGAATCTGCAGGTAGCTATAGTGTTCGCATAACGGCATATCGTGAGAGGAGCGTAGAGCCTCAAATGATATTATCCTGGTGGGGGTGAAAAAAGAGTGAATGTCCGTGAATCCGTTTGTCTTCCACCAGGAGAATTGCTGGGGGTTTTCGCAGCCTGGTGGGAACAATGGGCACTGGGGAAATTGAAGTAGGGTTAGATGAGGAGAAATCAGGCCGGCCGAATACTTTACCGAGTCCCACATGCGAAGGGAATGGGCCAGACATGGCCCCGTCATGAGAGGGCGATGTGTGGGAGGGAGCCAGGGCAATGAGGAGATTGGTGTTGGGTGTGAATCCACTAGGTCCATAGTGGCCCATAGCGGCATTTGGTGTTGTGCATGGAGTTGGGATAACAGGGCTATGTTTGCAGCTATATAGTAGGCTTGTAGGTTAGGGACTGAAAGTCCACCATTGATTCTGCGGGCATATAGTATTTGCTTATTGATCCTGGGGCGGGTAGAACCCCAGACAAATTTCAGGATTTTGCGCTGATGTATTCGTAGGATATGCGGCGGGATCGGGACCGGTAGGACTCTAAAGAAGTACAGTAATTTCGGCAGGTATGTCATACGAATTGCCACGATCCTGCCGAACCAGGATAATGGGAGATGAGTCCAAGAGGACAACATGTCCGTCAGCTTCTTAAGTATAGGAGGAAAGTTTGCCTTATAGAGTCCCGCGTAGGTTGGGGTGAGCCGGATCCCCAGGTAGGGTAATGAGGTCAGCCATTGGAACGTGAAGGTATTTTTTAAGGTTATCAAGTCTGAGGACCGAAGATTAATTGACATGGCTTTTGATTTGGTGTGGTTAACGGACAAGCCAGAAAGGGAGGCAAAAGAGTCTAGTAAAGAGAATAGGTTAGGTAGGGTGCTTCTAGGGTTTGTTAGGGTTAGGAGAATATCATCTGCGAACAGTGATATCTTATGGGGTGTCCCTGCTATCTCAACACCAGTTATGTCCGGGTGGGATCGGATCGCCTCTGCCAAAGGTTCCATGGCCAAAATAAATAAGAGTGGGGAGAGTGGGCATCCTTGCCGAGTCCCCCTCCTGATGCAAAATGGAACTGATTCGAAAACATAGTATTTGACCCTAGCCTGGGGGGAATCATATAGTGCCATTACCCATTGCAAGAATGACGATCCATAGTGACTGAGTACCTTTGTCAGGTAAGGCCAGGACAAAGTGTCAACGGCCTTGTTCATGTCAAGAGACAGTAACATAGTCGCTATAGACCGGCTATGGGCTGTGTGCTGAAGTTGTATTATACGTCTAATAGCGTCTCCTGCTTGTCTCCCCGGAACAAACCCCACCTGGTCTTTTTTGACCAGGCGTGGTAGGAAGGAGTTTAAACGATTGGCCAGGATCTTGGTCAGTATTTTAATGTCTACATTAATAAGTGAGATGGGCCTAAAATTGCTCCAAGACGTGTGGTCACGGTCGGGTTTTGGAATCATAACAATATTGGCGGTTAAAAGGTTAGGGGTGAGTGCATGGCCATCTTTTATTGCATTGAACATAGTCGTTAAATGGGGGGCTAAGACGTCTGCTAACTTCCTATAGTAAAGGGCCGTGAAGCCACCCGGGCCTGGACGTTTGCCTACTTTCAGTTCTTTTATACCCTGTAATACTTCCGTTAACTGAATATCTCGATCCATTAACGATGCGTGTGTGTCGGACAGCTTAGGCAATGTCAGTCCTGTCAGGAAGGATGTCAGGTCTTGAGTAGAAGGCTGAGTGGGGGCCTTGTAGAGGGTGGCGAGGCGGTACCTAAATTCTTCCAGCACTTTCAACAGGTTACTTGTGAGGACATTATGTCTCGTGCGGAGAGTGATAGGGTTGTGTTTCGGGGTAAAGGTGCGCAGCCTATTGGCCAGCATTGAGTTGGGTCTGTTGGCCTTGGTGTACCATTTCTGGCGGGCCCAGCATAATGTACGTTCTGCCTCTTCAGTGAGGCATAGGTCGAGTTCTGTACGCGCCCCATCTAATAGTTTACGGTTAGCCGGAGTAGGGGACTGTTTAAAAATTGTGGATAGGGATTCTAGGCGCGCTTCTAAAGATTTACGCATTGCTATACGTTCTCGCTTGCATTTTGCTGCCAGCTGAATTATATGCCCCCTGAGTACCGCTTTGTATGCTTCCCAGAGAGTCACCTCGGAGGAAACTGACCCAGCGTTAAGCCTGAAATATTCCACTGAGGCTTGAGTAATATCGGTGAGAACTTCATTAAAAGATAAGAGAGAGTCATTCATAGTCCAAGGGGAATATTGGGGTTTGCTGAGCAGCGAGTGGCATATAACCAAAACAGGGTCGTGGTCTGTCCAAGGAGCTGCTAAAATGGAAGCAGACACAACCAGGGGGAGATGTTTCCTCAGAACAAACATATGGTCAATTCTGGAGTGGGAATGATGAGGATGGGAGTAGTAGGTGTAATCCTTGCCAATAGGATGTAGCTCCCTCCAGATATCTACCAGGTCACGACTTTGTAAAGAATGCGTGAATTGTTTTGCATCGGGTGATGGGGCTTTGTGTTCCGAGGGGTACTTATCCAGAGCAGGGTTCAGCGTAACATTGGAGTCTCCTGCTAAGAGGAGAGTGCCTCTCTGGTGGGACTGCAACAGGGAGCAGATATGGGAGAGGAAGGGTCCCGGGTTATCATTTGGAGCATAATATGTTAGGATGGTGACCTCCATGTCCTGAATAGTGCCTTGTAGTAAAAGGTACCTACCCCCTGGTTTAGCAATCTCTCTACTGCAACTGAAGGGGACCGACTTGTGTATGGCAATCAAAACGCCATTCTGTTTAGTCGGGCTATTAGCTAGAAAAACTTGAGGGTACATGGCATCGAAGTATTTAGGACAAGAAGAAGATGAGAAGTGGGTCTCCTGTAGGCATGCTATGTTCACTTTCTGTTGCTTAAGATATTTAAAAACGTTAACCCTTTTCTGGGGTGAGTTCATTCCCTGCACATTTAGGGATAACCAATTAAGTGTCATGGTACATGGGAAGTTAGCCATAAAACTACTTTACTCACCCACCGCGAGGACCTGCAAAGGGGAAAAGGGAGGTAGAGAGGAAGTGAAACAAAGAAAAGAACAAGGTAGAAAGGCATACTGTAGTACATATAATAGCCAGTAAAAAATTGTAGCATATAGTACTGAAAAAGTATGAGTGCAAGTGGTTGTGGGTCTAAAGGCCCACAGGGGGGTTGAATGTTGGTCGGGACTAATGTCCGAACCAAGAGCCAACTCATGGGGGGAGCAGTGATCCAACGGAACCGCTCGGCATTGTTATATAGTAAAATTAACTTTAAATCTTTAAGCACAAGACTTGGTGCACCGCTTAAGGCACTAAAGGGGAACACAAACATCCTGAAATATGTGGTTGCCTTTTATTTTAGGTCTCCCCGTCGCCCCGGACTTCCCTCCACTGTCGAGGGGGCCCGTGGCGAGCGAGAGACCAAAATGTCATTGAGGTAGTCCCACATGGCTACCCAATAGATAGAGAGGGAGAGGCAATCAATCTGAAAAAAAATAAAAATAAATAACTAATAAAATAAAGTGTAACTCACAACACTAACAGGGTGAGAAAATATAACATCATATTTTGAAACCCACCCGCCTCCCTGCAAAGACGGGAAACTGCTGTCAGCAGTCCGCAGCATATTGACGGCTGCCTGAGAGCTGAGGGAACCAACACGTTTGCGTCAAACAAATAAAAAAATTAAAAAAAACACCTCGACAGAGCAGGAAAAAACAAAGTAGAACCTGTCAAAATTCTATTATCCCGCTGTGTAACAGGGTGTGAGTGCACCCCGCTACGGAGGCGGCAGTAAGCAGTCAGCTGAACGCTCTGCGGCCGCCATGTAGAACCCCTGTAAGTGCTCAATGTCTCGCCTGGGTGAGGCCGACTTGTCCCGGAGGATTCATCTTTTTCACGTGGTCCTCCTTATTCCAGTTCTGGGATCTGTGGTTCCTCAGTGGACTTTTACTCCTTGGCTACATTCTTTTATTTCTTGGACATTTTGTTCCTCAATATTGCGCTGCATGTATTCTCTATTTACATGTATCTGAGGCAATGTAATTAACCTTTAGTGTTCAACTTGCAATTTATACCGTTATTATTATTTTGTTTGCGCTGATTGTTCTATTTTATCTTATCACATTTCTTTCAACAGCATTCATGGATGTATTCCAATTTTTGGAACATAGAGAAGTTAGGCTTAATGAGGTTTTCTCTGTTACCCAGCCCTCTAATGGTCCAGATGATTTATCAGTATGTTGGGTTATGTTTTTGAAAAGAAAATTAAGCCCTGGTTCACATTGGTGCGTTTTGACATGCGATTTGACATATCAAATTAGCGGCAATTGCCAGCAATGGCACCGTCCTAATCGGTGCGCTGCTGCATTTGCGGTGATGCACTGATTTCAAAAAGTCGTTTCTGTACTACTTTACGATTTTTGGGGTGCGATTTCCATTGACTTCTATGCAGGAACCCGCACAGATGTCTGTGAAATCGTCGCCGAAATCGGGACTGACATTCGGGAGTGAAATCGGGCGAGTTCAGCTGAACTCGCACGGCTTCATTCCCGCAGCTCAGTGTGAACCTGGGCTAAAGCCTGGTGAGATATTGCATCTTTTGAACAGTATACTAATTGTAAACTAGTTCTCACAAGGTTAAGATGGGATCTCCCACCTAATGATGGTCTAATTGATGACGAATCAGTGCAGGAATGGTATGACTTTAACAAGAAAGTTCTTGAACTTCTTGATTTCCTGTTGAAAAGAAAGCAAAGGAAAATTAAATTACTGGATAAACAGGTTGTGGATCTTAAAAATAAGATAGAACAACTTCAGGACGCACCAGATTTCTCCAAACTTTCTAGTTAATTGAAAAGTGAAATTAATAAATGGGATAAAGAGGTTCAGGATAAGAAGAAGGGCAAATATGACAGAGACTCTGGTGATTTTACATGGGGGGAGGTATTCAAGTGGAAATCTAAAGTCTCAGTCACAGAACCTTTGCCGGATAATCTACCACCAGCCCAAACATCAAATAAACCTCTTCCCTCTACCCCTGTGGGTGCTTTGAGACAGCATTTACCCCCATACCAGGGAAGTACTGATTATGTATTGAAATAATAATTGGGGTAATTCATGTCCTCCTAGAGGAAGGACTCCAAATAATTCCCATAATAGGGAAAATTATCATCACAATAACCCGAATAAATTCCAGAGGGGGAATGATTATTATCAGGATAGAGCACCTATTCCATTACAGAATCGTTTTACATCTTTGTACAATGTAGGAACTGAACAAGAGGGTGGTTTTTTGAGAACCCCCAATCCCAATGGCGAGGACCTTGGACCCATACACCCACTGGAAACAAACGGGGGGGGGGAGAAAGAGGGGGAGAAGAGCAGGAAGAAGAACAAAAAAGACTCCAGTAGGAGCAGGCATTTATAATATATTATATTAGTCGCTCTTCATCATCTGAGGATGAATTAAGGGTCCTAGATAAAGGACTTAAGTTCGCCCCTGTTCACAATTTTAACACATTTCAGACATATATTAGTTTTTAAAAGTTTATTAGAAGCCTCAACATTAAACGGTACTTTCTCTCCAAACCGGGAGAGAAATTGGCTCAACCTCCTTCTGGGGTCCATTCTAACTTGGCAAATAAATCAGTGCTTAATCCCCCAGAGGAGATAATAGACACATTGAAGTGTTTAGAAATATGGTAATCAGTGACTTCAAAGGAATGAATATTAAAAACGTCAGAGACCTTTCTTACATTAAAAAAGTGATTACAACTTTGGAAAAAAATAAAGATGTAGTTGTCCGTCCGGCGGACAAAGGGGGGGGGGGTGGATTAGTCGTAATTAGCAAAACTTTTTATAAAGGAGAAATGGAGCGGCTATTGGGAGACAGCAACACTTATTGATTACTAACTAGTAAAACTGTGTTTGAACTTAAGGGTGAATTACAACAGCTAATCGAATAAGGAAATACTAATGACATCCTTAATAAAAAGAAAGTTGCATATTTGGATCCTAGTGCATGTAGGAGACCCATCGTGTATTTTTTACTGAAAATACATAAGGATGCCCAGTTCCCCCTGGGCAGACCCATAAACCCAGTGTTACAGATACCTGCATTCCAGCAGGGGTGGTCGGAGCTGTTGCTGAGCCTTTTCTGTCAGACCGATAAGCGGGTTGGACTGGCCCTCTCCTGGCTGATGTGGACGGCTCTCTACATGGGGCTTTGCAGTTCCGGGTGTAGAGACATCTCGAAGTGGGGAGCAAAGAGCTGGAGCGAGTGTGCCCGAGGAGCCTCAGCTGAATGTCAGCTGGGGTCGGGAATCCTTGGAGGGACTCGTTGAGACACCGAGTTACCTCAACAGAAACAAGTGGAGGCTGAATCGGAGAGGCCCGGAGAAAAACTTCGGGCCCCATTGGCAAACCTCGGAGGACATAATGGAGACACCGTACCGCCTCTTGACAGGGGGCGGAGAGCAGTGGGGATGGAGCCAGAGAGGCACAGTGAGACGGCGGCCTGGCGTTGGGGGGCTCCAGAGAGCCTGGTGGAGATGCCGAGCTGCCTCATGGCAGAGAGCAGGGAGTGGTGGAATTCGGCTCGCAAAGGAACCAGGCCTGTGTAGCCTGAAGGGACAAGGATTATGTGTCATTGGAGATTGGTGAGTGGAGAAAAATATATAATAAGACTGAATAAGTACTAAGTACTGTTGCTAATTTTAGAACTTTGCAGCAACTTTTGTCCTGAAAAATATTGGCACCTAAGGAGCATAAAACCCCACAAGCCCAAAAAAATAAAAAACGGAATGCAGGATGCACAGCAAAAACCAATATAGAGGTTCAAACAACTCAAACAGACATAAAAGCATTTTTTCAGCAATTGCAACCAACACAAGGATTATCTAACAATATAGAATCATCTGCAACTTCAATAACAGAGGAAGATATAGAACAATTCAGTAATAGTTCACCAATTAATAAAATACAGACAACGATAGAAGCGAATGACATGGAAAGAGGAAATTGGGACACAAAAGCATATATTCACACTTTACCTACAAGGGAAGATATGGACAGATAGGACTAGAAACTTCATACAAAACAGAACTACAGGAACTTAAGATATATGTGCAAAACACCCAGGATAAAGTGGATATAATAGATACCAGATTGTTGGTCATGGAACAAAAAATGACTCAAGATGAAATTAAAATACAGGAACAAGATTGGTGTCTAAAATATGCGATAGGTACTATAGATGACCTAGAGAACAGGAATCGATTAAAAAATATAAGTGTTAGAGGCCTACCTGAAGTAATAGGCCCGGAGGAATTAACATCTACAATACAGGGCATCTTTAGTACTCTATTGCAGAACCCCCCTTCAGCAGACCTTATACTGGATCGAGCTCATAGATCAGCGGGGCCTAAAAATACAGACCCCACTAGACCAAGAGATGTAATCTGCAGGATACACTATTCTCATATAAAAGAAAAAACCATGTCTTCTGCTCAACAACATAAAACTGTAGATTTTGATGGGGCCTAATTAATCTTGTTCCGTGACCTTTCCAGACACACGCTGATTCTATGGAAAGCAATGAAAAAAAATCCTGGAGTTTCTTCAAGAGAGAGACATTCAATATAGATTATTGGAGATTTTGGTTCCGAATATGGGAAAAACACCCTCATATATAGACACCACATCCCTGAGCAAAAATATAGATAAACATGAAAAGGACTAAAGGGATTTTGACGGTGCAGTTTTTTTCTTCTTTAAAAACAGTTTATTGTTTACAGTCAATTAAAAAGGGAACATATAATTTGTATAAAGTAACAGACAAATTTCTTTTTACAACAATATAAGAACAAGGTGGTCAAATAGGGAGAAAAGGTGTATACTACAAGTTCACAGATGGCAGTTGTTGCATATTAGCCCGACATGTTTCGCATTGTCGCTTTTTCAAGGGATATGCAACTGTTAAGTGAGTCATCTAACACTTTTAGTAATTCTACAAAAATAGAGAAAAGAAGAGTTTTTATGTACATACATGGATAGTGTTCAATGTTAATACAGCAGTAAATACAATGGGAAAACACGTGTTGTCACTCTGAGAAGTCCATGGCGGCTTACCCCTAAATTTGACCCAACAAAGCCTCATCAGAACCGGCGTATGCAGACCCAACCAAGCAGGACAGCAGGGAGGCCTAAATGCAACCACAGGGAGCAGAAAGATGAAGCTGTTATATGAATGATAGATAATAGATATTCAGTATCAACAAGATTGTGTGCAAAGGGTTCATGTAGATTAAAGAACCAATAGATTTGACACTTACGCCAATAATTGATTAGGGCTGCAACCAAGGATACAGATAAGCATCAGTATCAGTGAAATGGTGGTTACAGGGGATATTCGGATGGTAAGTAAATGAAGCTAGAAAGTTGAATAAAACAGAGGATATTATTACTACACAGAAGGATACTGGACTAAATAATTTAGACTGGTTGTATATTTGTAGATGGATAATGGGGATTTACACATATATCATAATGGTATATTTAAACTACTATCTCAAGGACACAATGTCTCAAAGTCTTATAACGGTAACAGCAATGGATACATATACAGTTAGGGATCTATAAGGGTTCAATAGATAGGTAGGAAAGAGGATAGACATGTAAGTGTAGAGCAGGGTGTGGTGTACTCACCAGTCAATCACTCTGCTAAAATCTTGGCTTCCATCTTCCGGCGCTGGCAGACTGGACTGTCAGATATGCCGGTTAAATACTGCTCCCCATCGAGCCGGCGTGTGACGTCGCCGGCTCGATGCGGACGTGATGGCGCCAGTGCGCATGCCCGGAAGACCGAAAACCCCATCCAAACTCCATTTCCCATAGAGCGCAGCGACAGCAGAGGGAGCCGACATGCGAAATGCAGCGCACGGCGGCTCCTCCCGCATTGAAACCGCGTCATGGGGCGAGCGGGCGGGGGGAGGGCACAAACAGTGCCCTACGGTGGGACTGGTCCAGCGGGGAAGCACGGCGCAGAATGGGCACATCTCAGAGGTGTGCCCCGGGCGTCCGTGTGGATGCGGCAGCCCCTCCTTTGTCCCAGCATGGTATGAGCCGGATGCGGTCTAACAAGGATGGGTCAAGGGAGTAGCCGATTGAGCAAGAAGGGACCACAGACCTTCCAATCTCGATCGGCACAACAGAGGGACAACACGTTTAATAGGAAAATAAATGCAGTTACATAGAAAACAAGATTGCATATGGATATACAAGGTTACACATAACTGCACATTAGATCAACATTTAAAAACGTATAAAGCAGATAAATGCATTTATGGTGGAAACAAGTCATTAAATACAAATAACAAAAAGGGGAAATGAATAAAGGGAGGGGAAGGAGGGTGGACAGGGAAATGGAGGTGTCTGTTGGACAATGACACCTAAGGATCATACATGGACAGCTGCACATTTAGAGGAAGGGCCTATAACTCAGGCTTTCATTCAGGCCTGGGAAATGAGTGGCTTTGAGGGTGTGAATCCAGCGGGCTTCAAGCTGGAGCAGTGTCCGGTCGACACTGCCCCCTCTTTCATCCAGCGGGACATGCTCCAAAGCTCGGAACTTGATGGTGCTGGGGTTAAAGTTGTGGTGCAGACCCACATGCCTAGCAATAGCTGTATCCATTTGTTTTTTAAGAATGGGTTTTATGTGGTCTCTGATTCGTTTGAAGAATGGTCGTTTCGTTTTGACGACATAAAAGCCACCACAAATGCATTGAGCTAAGTAGATTATACCTGGAGTCGGACAAGTTGCATTGAATTTGATTGAGTACCACTGTCCATTGGGGAGTAAAAAATGTGATGTGTTTTCTACATAACGGCAAATGTCGCATCTGCCACATGGAGAAATACCTGTATGGGGAGGCTTTTTGTTGGCAAGGGCATCTTGAAAGTGACTGTGGACTAGGCGGTCCCTCAATGAGGGGACCCGTCTAAAGGTTATCTCAGGGGATGAATTAACGTATTTGCTGACTACTGAGTCAGTTGATAGAAGGGGCCAGAATTTGGTTACAATACTTCTGATTTCACTGTGTTCGCTAGAATAACGGGTGATCAGTCTGACAGTGTCAGATTTTTTGGGGGGTTTAATTGAAAATAGTAGCGAATCTCTGTTTTGTATTTTAACCCTATTGTATGCCCTCTTAAGGCATGAGTGGCTATATCCACGGGATAGTAGTCTTTTATACAAGTCTTTTGCTGCTATCTGGAAGTCTGCATCCTTGCTGCAGTTGCGTTTTAATCGCAAGTACTGACTATAAGGAATACTCTTCAGCAAGGGGCCTGGATGTGAACTATCCGCGTGGAGGATAGTATTCCCGGCCGAAGGCTTTCTGTATAGTGATGGGTCTAATTTTCCATTGGCGTCAATGGAGATGGTGAGATCAAGGAAATTGATCGCAGTTGTACTATACTCCATAGTAAAATGAAGATTAAAGTTGTTAATGGAAAGCAGTCTTAAAAATTTTTTCAACTCTGTCTCTGAGCCAGACCAGAAAAGCAACATGTTGTCTATGTAATGATACCAAGAAACGACCTTTTCCAGCAATTGGGTCAGGTCGCCCCTGGAGAACACATCTTTTCCACCCCCCCAGGTACAGGTTGGCATACGATGGGGCACATTTGGTCCCCATCACAACCCCCTGCACCTGGAGGTAGTGGGAAGAATTAAACATGAAGACATTATGTCTCAGAATGTAATTGAGAAGCTCCAAAACAAATTTGTTGTATTTCTCAGATGAAGGATCTCTCTCATTTAAGTGGTTACTCACAATTTCAATGCCCTTACTGTGGGGGATAGTGTTGTATAAACTTTCAATATCCAGTGCAACTAAATAGGTGCCTGGTGGAAGTGAGATGCCTTCAATAGTTCTTAATAGGTCTATGGTGTCTTTGATATAAGAGAAGAGAGAGGTAATGTGAGGATATAAATAGCTGTCTACCAGACTGCTTGCGTTTTCCGTTAAACATAAACAACCAGATATTTTGGGACGACCTGGAGGTTCCAGGATGGATTTATGTACCTTAGGTAAGGCATAGAAAGTAGGGGTCCGTGGGTCCCTTACATTGAGGTAATCCCACGTGTTCTTGTCTATGATACCTTTATGATATGCCTTAAAAATGATGTTGTAATAATCAGTATTGAAATTTTGTATTAAGGTTCTGGAAATAGGACGGTACCAATCTCGATTGGATAGAATCTTATTGCACATGTTTATGTATTGAGATGTATCCATGATAACTAAGTTTCCGCCCTTGTCGGCAGGCTTGATTATTATCTTTTGGTTAGATTCAAGAGATTTAATGGCAGCTTTTTGGTTAGCATTCAAGTTGGAGGATGCAGAGGGGCGGAAATTAGACTCTTCAATTGCTTGAGAAGTTTGTGTGACAAATGCTCAGATGTTAGGGTTGGTACTCAACAGAGGAAAGTTCCTCGACTTAGGTTTGAATACGTGTCTAGTTTGGGTTTGTCGAAAATGACTTTGTATAAAAGTCTACGGGCAAAAAGGTGAAGATCCTTAATAAGATGGAATTTATCAACATGAGAGTCGGGACAAAAGGTTAGACCCAGTTTAAGGACCTGTTCTTCATGTTCGGTTAGGGTATACGAGGAAAGGTTAATAATAGATAATTCTGATAGGTTTGAAGTTGGGTCAGGGGTACATGGGCTTAAGTCAGACTCTGGGCTTGTGCTAGCTCCTGATCTTTCCCTAAAAAAATTGGTGCTAACTTCATGTCAGCTGAAACAGGTGTACCTGATGGAGAAATAATGGTGTTAGCATTGCTTACCTTGGTGACCGTGTTAAGGTGAAGAGGGAGGGCAGTGACCGCCGTAGAAGGTGCTGTAGACATGATCGTGTGGGTGGCCATCGTCTGTGGGCCACGTGACGTTTGTGACGAGGAGTGAGGTATACCGGAAGTGCGAGGTGGTGTCCGCTTTGGGGTGATTGGGCTGTGATCGACGAGGTACTGGAGTACCCGCTTGATTTTTAAGGGACTCCAAGGAGGCAGTGTCAGAATTACGTTTTCGTCTTTTTGGCAGTCTCCTCTCCAGACAGGTCTCGATATACCGTCGATTGACTAGATGATAGGGAAGAAGAGGGTGATAGGTTAGTCATATCATTGCCATTTCTAGTATTGCGTTGGCTAGTGGATCTGTACGGTCTCGTATTAGTATTTTGTGTCCATGTAGTATTTTGTGTCCAAAGCGGCACCACCTCGCACTTCCGGTATACCTCACTCCTCGTCACAAACGTCACGTGGCCCACAGACAATGGCCACCCACACGATCATGTCTACAGCACCTTCTACGGCGGTCACTGCCCTCCCTCTTCACCTCAACACGGTCACCAAGGTAAGCAACGCTAACACCATTATTTCTCCATCAGGTACACCTGTTTCAGCTGACATGAAGTTAGCACCAATTTTTTTAGGGAAAGATCAGGAGCTAGCACAAGCCCAGAGTCTGACTTAAGCCCATGTACCCCTGACCCAACTTCAAACCTATCAGAATTATCTATTATTAACCTTTCCTCGTATACCCTAACCGAACATGAAGAACAGGTCCTTAAACTGGGTCTAACCTTTTGTCCCGACTCTCATGTTGATAAATTCCATCTTATTAAGGATCTTCACCTTTTTGCCCGTAGACTTTTATACAAAGTCATTTTCGACAAACCCAAACTAGACACATATTCAAATGATAACATTTCAAACCTCCATTTAAATATGGAGGAACAGCAAGCCTTAGAAGATCTGGTGGCACTTTGGGAGGAGGGACACTCGGACGACGGCTCTGGTTGCCTGCATCCACCGGAGTTGTCGGTCGCTGGTGTGTCTTTCCCCCCCCCACAGTCCTTCAAACCTAAGTCGAGGAACTTTCCTCTGTTAAGTACCAACCCTAACATCTGGGCATTTGTCACACAAACTTCTCAAGCAATTGAAGAGTCTAATTTACGCCCCTCTGCATCCTCCAACTTGAATGCTAACCCAAAAGCTGCCATTAAATCTCTTGAATCTAACCAAAAGATAATAATCAAGCCTGCCGACAAGGGCGGAAACTTAGTTATCATGGATACATCTCAATACATAAACATGTGCAATAAGATTCTATCCAATCGAGATTGGTACCGTCCTATTTCCAGAACCTTAATACAAAATTTCAATACTGATTATTACAACATCATTTTTAAGGCATATCATAAAGGTATCATAGACAAGAACACGTGGGATTACCTCAATGTAAGGGACCCACGGACCCCTACTTTCTATGCCTTATCTAAGGTACATAAATCCATCCTGGAACCTCCAGGTCGTCCCATAATATCTGGTTGTTTATGTTTAACGGAAAACGCAAGCAGTCTGGTAGACAGCTATTTATATACTCACGTTACCTCTCTCTTCTCTTATATCAAAGACACCATAGACCTATTAAGAACTATTGAAGGCATCTCACTTCCACCAGGCACCTATTTAGTTGCACTGGATATTGAAAGTTTATACAACACTATCCCCCACAGTAAGGGCATTGAAATTGTGAGTAACCACTTAAATGAGAGAGGTCCTTCATCTGAGAAATACAACAAATTTGTTTTGGAGCTTCTCAATTACATTCTGAGACATAACGTCTTCATGTTTAATTCTTCCCACTACCTCCAGGTGCAGGGGGTTGTGATGGGGACCAAATGTGCCCCATCGTATGCCAACCTGTACCTGGGGGGGTGGGAAAAAGATGTGTTCTCCAGGGACAACCTGACCCAATTGCTGGAAAAGGTCGTTTCTTGGTATCGTTACATAGACAACGTGTTGCTTTTCTGGTCTGGCTCAGAGACAGAGTTGAAAGAATTTTTAAGACTGCTTTCCATTAACAACTTTAATCTTCATTTTACTATGGAGTATAGTACAACTGCGATCAATTTCCTTGATCTCACTATCTCCATTGACGCCAATGGAAAATTAGACTCATCACTATACAGAAAACCTTCGGCCGGGAATACTATCCTCCACGTGGATAGTTCACATCCAGGCCCCTTGCTGAAGAGTATTCCTTATAGTCAGTACTTGCGATTAAAACGCAACTGCAGCAAGGATGCAGACTTCCAGATAGCAGCAAAAGACTTGTATAAAAGACTACTATCCTGTGGATATAGCCACTCATGCCTTAAGAGGGCATACAATAGGGTTAAAATACAAAACAGAGATTCGCTACTATTTTCAATTAAACCCCCCAAAAAATCTGACACTGTCAGACTGATCACCTGTTATTCTAGCCAACACAGTGAAATCAGAAGTATTGTAACCAAATTCTGGCCCCTTCTATCAACCGACTCAGTAGTCAGCAAATACATGAATTCATCCCCTGAGATAACTTTTAGACGGGTCCCCTCATTGAGGGACCGCCTAGTCCACAGTCACTTTCAAGATGCCCTTGCCAACAAAAAGCCTCCCCATACAGGTATTTCTCCATGTGGCAGATGCGACATTTGCCGTTATGTAGAAAACACATCCCATTTTTTACTCCCCAATGGACAGTGGTACTCAATCAAATTCAATGCAACTTGTCAGACTCCAGGTATAATCTACTTAGCTCAATTAATTTGTGGTGGCTTTTATGTCGGCAAAACGAAACGACCATTCTTCAAACGAATCAGAGACCACATAAAACCCATTCTTAAAAAACAAATGGATACAGCTATTGCTAGGCATGTGGGTCTGCACCACAACTTTAACCCCAGCACCATCAAGTTCCGAGCTTTGGAGCATGTCCCGCTGGATGAAAGAGGGGGCAGTGTCGACCGGACACTGCTCCAGCTTGAAGCCCGCTGGATTCACACCCTCAAAGCCACTCATTTCCCAGGCCTGAATGAAAGCCTGAGTTATAGGCCCTTCCTCTAAATGTGCAGCTGTCCATGTATGATCCTTAGGTGTCATTGTCCAACAGACACCTCCATTTCCCTGTCCACCCTCCTTCCCCTCCCTTTATTCGTTTCCCCTTTTTGTTATTTGTATTTAATGACTTGTTTCCACCATAAATGCATTTATCTGCTTTATACGTTTTTAAATGTTGATCTAATGTGCAGTTATGTGTAACCTTGTATATCCATATGCAATCTTGTTTTCTATGTAACTGCATTTATTTTCCTATTAAACGTGTTGTCCCTCTGTTGTGCCGATCGAGATTGGAAGGTCTGTGGTCCCTTCTTGCTCGATCGGCTACTCCCTTGACCCATCCTTGTTAGACCGCATCTGGCTCATACCATGCCGGGACAAAGGAGGGGCTGCCGCATCCACACGGAGGCCCGGGGCACACCTCTGAGATGTGCCCATTCCGCCCCGTGCTTCCCCGCTGGACCAGTCCCACCGTAGGGCACTGTTTGTGCCCTCCCCCCGCCCCCTCGCCCCATGACGCAGTTTCAATGCGGGAGGAGCCGCCGTGCGCTGCATTGCGCATGTCGGCTCCCTCTGCTGTCGCTGCGCTCTATGGGAAATGGAGTTTGGACGGGGTTTTCGGTCTTCCGGGCATGCGCACTGGCGCCATCACGTCCGCATCGAGCCGGCGACGTCACACGCCGGCTCGATGGGGAGCAGTATTTAACCGGCATATCTGACAGTCCAGTCTGCCAGCGCCGGAAGATGGAAGCCAAGATTTTAGCAGAGTGATTGACTGGTGAGTACACCACACCCTGCTCTACACTTACATGTCTATACTCTTTCCTACCTATCTATTGAACCCTTATAGATCCCTAACTGTATATGTATCCATTGCTGTCACAGTCATAAGACTTTGAGACATTGTGTCCTTGAGATAATAGTTTAAATATACCATTATGATATATGTGTAAATCCCCATTATCCATCTACAAATATACAACCAGTCTAAATTATTTAGTCCAGTATCCTTCTGTGTAGTAATAATATCCTCTGTTTTATTCAACTTTCTAGCTTCATTTACTTACCATCCGAATATCCCCTGTAACCACCATTTCACTGATACTGATGCTTATCTGTATCCTTGGTTGCAGCCCTAATCAATTATTGGCGTAAGTGTCAAATCTATTGGTTCTTTAATCTAAATGAACCCTTTGCACACAATCTTGTTGATACTGAATATCTATTATCTATCATTCATATAACAGCTTCATCTTTCTGCTCCCTGTGGTTGCATTTAGGCCTCCCTGCTGTCCTGCTTGGTTGGGTCTGCATACGCCGGCTCTGATGAGGCTTTGTTGGGTCAAATTTAGGGGTAAGCCATAATGGACTTCTCAGAGTGACAACACGTGTTTTCCCATTGTAATTACTGCTGTATTAACATTGAACACTATCCATGTATGTACATAAAAACTCTTCTTTTCTCTATTTTTGTAGAATTACTAAAAGTGTTGGATGACTCACTTAACAGTAGCATATCCCTTGAAAAAGCGACAATGCGAAACATGTCGGGCTAATATGCAACAACTGCCATCTGTGAACTTGTAGTATACACCTTTTCTCCCTATTTGACCACCTTGTTCTTATATTGTTGTAAAAAGAAATTTGTCTGTTACTTTATACAAATTATATGTTCCCTTTTTAATTGACTGTAAACAATAAACTGTTTTTAAAGAAGAAAAAAACTGCACCGTCAAAATCCCTTTAGTCCTTTTCATGTTTATTCAATATAGATGGAGATTTCCATTTCAGCCCCAAGTACATTATAAATGCTCAATAGCTATATTTCGGAGTATAGAAGACCTGCCTGGGTTTTTGAAAACTCTTCAACTTCCTAAAGTAGAATTACCACAATGGCCCAAAACATACTTCAATCCAATATTTAGGCCTATAAGAAACGATCAATAAATCTCCCCACCATTGGGGGAGTAATGCTCCTATGTGGGAAATCATCTTGGGTAGATTTGTTGATATTCAGAAATTGAGATAGGGGATTGACGGTTGGGCGAGTGGGGGGAGGGAGGAGAGATAGTGTTGTGGAGAGGGGGGTTATTCACTGTTGGTTTTGACTATACACAAGGTTGACAAATGCTGTATGTATGTATATATGGTATTGTACATGATATTTTAGTGACAAAGGGATAGGGATGGGTATTTGGAAAATTTGCAGCATAGGGAGGTATGTAGGATTCACTGTAATAGGTGGGGTTTTTCCCCTTTTTTTTTGGGGGGGGGAGTCTCACTGATACTAAAAACACATAATCCACACAGACTACCACACCTAATAAATACTGTATGTCTATATGGTACCGTACAGTATATTTTTGTAATAAAGGGATAAGGATGCAAACTCATAGTATAGATAGGTATGGAGGTTTTGCTATTCACTGATATCAAAACCACATAATCTACACACATTATCAGACCATGTGAAATACTGTATGTTTATATGGGATTGTACATTATTTATATTTATATATATATATATATATATATATAGTTTTAAATTTTTTTTCTTCTTTCCCCTTCTCGACCTATAGATATGGGTGTCTGTGGTGGAATTTTGGCTACCACAGACGCTCAACCAGATACAGCATTTAAGATTGAATGAGCTGGTCAGATACATTGATGTATTTAGGTTGAATAATAAAAGTGGCTATATGTTTACAGTAAATGTATTATTGTTGGGTGAACTTAAGTCTTGGGAAGGAGGGGAGGACGAGGGGCAACATACATAATGGTTTCGGTCACTTTCCTCTCTCCCCACTTCTCTCCTCCTTTAAGAAGAGACTGGATTGGGAATCTCTACGCTTAAAATAATTAGATAATAGGGATATTGCATCCCATTGGGTAATAAATTTAAAAGAGCGAACAAAAGTCCTGAATGGCTTAACTCCAATGTAAAAATGCATATAAAAGCAAAGGAGAAGGCCTTCAAAAAATATAAGGTTGAGGGATCATCATCAGCATTCAGACTTTTAAAGAATACAACAAGAAATGTAAGGGTGCAATTAGGGCAGCTAAGGTAAAACACGAAAGACACATAGCGGAGGAGAGCAAAAAAAAATCCCAAGAAATTCTTTAAGTATGTAAACAGTAAAAAAGGGAGGACAAATTGGCCCCATAAAGAATAAAGAAGGTTTTCTGGTTACAAAGGTTGGGGAGATGGCGAAGGTATTGAATTTATTCTTCTCCTCAGTCTTCACAAGAGAATCAGGGGGCTTCAGTAACCAAAACTGCAGTGTTCATCCTTATGACACATCACAGGAAGCACTTGGTTAACAGAGGACAGAATTAAAATTAGACTTGGGAAACTTGACATTAATAAATAACCAGGAAAAGATGGCTTGCATCTGAGGGTACTTAGGGAAACTCAGTCAAGTAATTGCCAGACCATTGTTCCTAATTTTTACTGACAGTCTACTGACTGGAATGGTACCAGGTGATTGGAGAAAAGCCAATGTAGCACCAATATTTAAAAAGGGCCCAAAATACATCCCTGGGAACTACAGACCAGTTAGCCTAACATCAATAGTATGCAAGCTCTTGGAGGGGATGATAAGGGACTATATACAAGATTTTAGTAACGAGAACGGTATCATTAGCAGTAATCAGCATGGATTCATGAAGACTCGTTCTTGCCCAACCAATCTATTAACCTTCTATGAGGAGGTGAGTTGCCATCTAGATAAAGGAAGGCCCGTAGACGTGGTGTATCTGGATTTTGCTAAAGCATTTGACACAGTTCCTCTTAAACGTTTACTGTACAAAATAAGGTCCGTTGGCATGGACCATAGGGTGAGTACATGGATTGAAAACTGGCTACAAGTGTGAGTTCAGAGGGTGGTGATAAATGGGGAGTACTCGGAATGGTCAGGGGTTCTGTGCTGGGACCAATCCTATTTATTTTGTTCATAAACGACCTGGAGGATGGGGCAAACAGTTCAATCTCTGTATTTACAGATGATATTAAGCTAAGCAGGGCAATAACTTCTCCGCAGGATGTGGAAACCTTGCAAAAAGATCTGAACAAATTAATGGGGTGGGCAACTACATGGCAAATGAGGTTTAATGTAGAAAAATGTAAATTAATGCATTTGGGTGGAAAAAATATGAGTCCAATCTATACACTGGGGGAGAACCTCTGGGGGAATCTAGAATGGAAAAGGACCTGGGGGTCCTAGTAGATGATAGGCTCAGCAATGGCATGCAATGCCAAGCTGCTGCTAACAAAGCAAACAGAATATTGGCAAGCATTAAAAAGGGGATCTACTCTAGAGATAAAACAATAATTCTCCCGCTCTACAAGACTCTGGTCCGGCCGCACCTAGAGTATGCTGTCCAGTTCTGGGCACCAGTCCTCAGGAAGGATGTACTGGAAATGGAGCAAGTACAAAGAAGGGCAACTAAGCTAATAAAGGGTCTGGAGGATATTAGTTATGAGGAAAGGGTGCGAGCACTGAACTTATAATCTCTGGAGAAGAGACGCTTGAGAGGGGATATAAATTATAAATACCGTACTGATGACCACACAATAGGGATAAAACTTTTTAGTGGAAGGGAGTTTAACAAGACACGTGGCCACTCATTAAAATTGGAAGAAAAGAGGTTTAAACTATGTAGAGGGTTCTTTACTGTAAGAGCGGCAAGGATGTGGCATTCCCTTCCACAGGCGGTGGTCTCTGCGGGGAGCATCGATAGTTTAACCACTTGCCATATAGCAATATGACGTTGGCAATGTGGTTGTGATATCCTGACCGCATGTCATATGACGTTGCCAGGATATCAAGCCGCTGCACGCCCCCGGGGACGCGCACCGCGGCGATCGTTGTTGCCGTGTGTCAGTCTGACACACCACAACTCCGATCTAGGTAAAGAGTCTCTAAAAGAGACTCTTTACTACGTGATCAGCTGTTTCCAATCACGGCTGATCACGATGTAAACAGGAAGAGCCGTTGATCGGCTTTTCCTCACTCGCATCTGACAGACGCGAGTAGATGAGAGCCTATCGGCTGTTCTCCTGACAGGTTGGGTCTGTGCTGATTGTTTATCAGCGCAGCCCCCCCTCAGATGCCCAAGACCACCAGGATGCCGCCAGGACCACCAGGGATGGCCACCACACTGGACCACCAGGTATGCCACCCTAGACCACCAGGTACATGCCAATCAGTGCCCAGGCAGCTGCCTATCAGTGCTATTGAAACATGCCTGCCAGTGATGCCTATCAGTGAAATCCAGTGCCAGTGCCAGCCATCAGAGCCCATCAATGCCCATCAGTGCCGCCTTTCAGTTTCCAGCAGTGCCGTCTATCAGTGCCACCCAAAGTACCCATCAGTGCAGCCTTTCAGTGCCCATCAGTGCCACCTATGAGTGCCCATCAGTGCTGCCTATCAATGCCCATCAGTGCCCATCAGTGCCACCTCATCGGTATATCTCATTGGTGCCACCTCACCGGTGCCGCCTTATCAGTGCCCATCAGTGCAGCTTATCAGTGAAGGAGAAAACGTACTTATTTACAAAATTTTATAACAAAAACAAAGAAAAACTTTTTTTTTTTTTTTCAAAATTTTCAGTTTTTTTATTCGTTTAGCAAAAAATAAAAACCGCAGAGGTGATCAAATACCACCAAAAGAAAGCTCTATTTGTGGGAACAAAATTATAAACATTTGTTTGGGTACAGTGTAGCATGATCGTGCAATTGTCATTTAAAAAGTGACAGCACTGAAAGCTGAAAATTGGCCTGGGCAGGAAGGTGCGAAAGTGCCCTATATTGAAGTGGTTAAAAAAACTATTATGCCCCGTACACACGGTCGGATTTTCCGACGGAAAATGTGTGATAGGACCTTGTTGTCGGAAATTCCGACCATGTGTAGGCTCCATCACACATTTTCCATCAGATTTTCCGACACACATAGTTTGAGAGCAGGCTATAAAATTTTCCGACAACAAAATCCGTTGTCGGAAATTCCGATCGTGTGTACACAAATCCGACGGACAAAGTGCCACGCATGCTCAGAATAAATAAAGAGATGAAAGCTATTGGCCACTGCCCCGTTTATAGTCCTGACGTACGTGTTTTACGTCACCGCGTTCAGAATGATCGGATTTTCCGATAACTTTGTGTGACCGTGTGTATGCAAGACAAGTTTGAGCCAACATCCGTCTGAAAAAATCCTAGGCTTTTGTTGTCGGAATGTCCGAACAAATTCCGACCATGTGTACGGGGTATTAGATAAGCACCTGAACAACCACAACATACAGGGATATACAATGTAATACTGACATATAATCACACACATAGGTTGGACTTGATGGACTTGTGTCTTTTTTCAACCTCACCTACTATGTAACTATGTAGCTATGGATAGAAGATAGAGGGATATCTGCTCAGCAGTTTTAGTATATATGCTGTATATATACAGTAGGGACGGAAAGTATTCAGACCCCCTTACATTTTTCACTCTTTGTTGTATTGCAGCCATTTGCTAAAATCATTTAAGTTCATTTTTTTTCCTCATTAATGTACACACAGCACTCCATATTGACAGAAAAACACAGAATTGTTGACATTTTTGCAGATTTATTAAAAGTAAAACTGAAATATCACATGGTCCTAAGTATTCAGACCCTTTGCTGTGACACTCATATATTTAACTCAGGTGCTGTCCATTTCTTCTGATCATCCTTGAGATGGTTCTACACCTTCATTTGAGTCCAGCTGTGTTTGATTATACTGATTGGACTTGATTGGAAAGCCACACACTTGTCAATATAAGACCTTACAGCTCACTGTGCATGTCAGAGCAAATGAGAATCATGAGGAAAAGGAACTACATGAGGAGCTCAGAGACAGAATTGTGGCAAGGCACAGATCTGGCCAAGGTTACAAAAAAATTCTGCTGCACTTAAGGTTCCTAAGAGCACAGTGGCCCCCATAATTCTTAAATGGAAGACATTTGGGAGGACCAGAACCCTTCCTAGAGCTGGCCGTCTGGCCAAACTGAGCCTTGGTGAGAGAGGTAAAGAAGAACCCAAAGATCACTGTGGCTGAGCTCCAGAGATGCAGGCGGGAGATTGGAGAAAGTTGTAGAAAGTCAACCATCACTGCAGCCCTCCACCAGTCGGGGCATTATGGCAGAGTGGCCCGACGGAAGCCTCTCCTCAGTGCAAGACACATGAAAGCCCGTATGGAGTTTGCTAAAAAAACACCTGAAGGACTCCAAGATGGTGAGAAATAAGATTCTTTGGTCTGATGAGACCAAGATAGAACTTTTTGGCCTTAATTCTAAGTGGTATGTGTGGAGAAAACCAGGCGCTGCTCATCAGCTGTCCAATACAGTCCCAACAGTGAAGCATGGTGGTGACAGCATCATGCTCTGGGGGTGTTTTTCAACTGCAGGGACAGGACGACTAGTTGGAATCGAGGGAAAGATCAATGTGGCCAAGTACAGGGATATCCTGGACGAAAACCTTATCCAGAGTGCTCAGGACCTCAGACTGGGCCGAAGGTTTACCTTCCAACAAGACAATGACCCTAAGCACACAGCTAAAATAACAAAGGAGTGGCTTCACAACAACTCATGACTGTTCTTGAATGGCCCAGCCAGAGCCCTGACTTAAACCCAATTGAGCATCTCTGAAGAGACCTAAAAATGACTGTCCACTAATGTTTACCATTCAACCTGACAGAACTGGAGAGGATCTGCAAGGAGGAATGGCAGAGGATCCCCAAATCCAGGTGTGAAAAACTTGTTGCATCTTTCCCAAAAAGACTCATGGCTGTATTAGATCAAAAGGGTGCTTATACTGAGCAAAGGATCTGAATACTTAGGACCATGTGATATTTCAGTTTTTCTTTTTTAATAAATCTGCAAATATGTCAACAATTCTGTGTTTTTCTGTCAATATGGGGTGCTGTGTGTACATTAATGAGGAAAAAAAATGAACATAAATGATTTTAGCAAATGGCTGCAATATAACAAATATAACAAATGCCGCTTACACACGATCGGACTTTACGGCATACTTGGTCCAGCATACCGGATTTCATCGGACAATCTGATCGTGTGTGGGCACCAGCGGACTTTGTTTTTCTCAAAAGTTTGACGGACTTAGATTTGAAACATTTTTCAAATCTGTTCGGACTCTGCTTTCTAGCGTACAAACCGGTCGTCTGTGTGCTAGTCCGACGGACCCAAACTGACGCATGCTCTGAAGCAAGTACAAGACGGAAGTGCTCGGTCTGGTAAAACTAGCTTTCGAATTGAAGCTAGCACATTCCTCTTCTGTGATCTTTTAACACAGCACATTTTTTTTCTTTATAATGTGAGAGGAATGAAGTTGTTTTGCTGCTTATATTCACACAGAGTTCTCACAAACAACTTTCTTCATGATTTATCCTCATGCCATGACTAATATGATATTTTTTAAAAGCCAGATCTCCAGAACTAAAGAAGAAAATTATTTTTGGGGCTTTTTTTTTCCGAGATTTAAACAATATCTATTTTACAATGTGTGCTAAATTCAAAAGGCAAATTCATTTTTCACTACAAGTGCAAATTGTACTTGGAATTGCACTGAAAGAGCATTTGGAAGTGCATGCACTGTGGATCCGGGGGGCACATGCAAGGAACACCAATGCACAAATGCATATTTGGTAAACCTGCGTTTATACCTCCACATACCTTAAAACTGAATATTGACTGACTGCACAAATGCATATTTGGTAAACCTGCGTTTATACCTTCATATACCTTAAAACTGAATATTGACTGACTGCACAAATGCATATTTGGTAAATCTGTTTGTCACCGCTGTTTCAACTCCATCTGTAGCCATGCTCACATTATTTCAATGTTTATTTAGCCATTAAGTGTTACCTAAATTATGGGTTCCCTTATCTTTACAATTTTGGCCTTTTAGTCCCATTGCAGTTTGATTGTGGTGTGAAAGTTATGCCCTGCTAGCTGTGTTCCTAATATTCCCTCCTAATTGATTAATTGCCAGATTCAACCCACACCCAACACACAGTATAAAAACAAGGCCTTCTTTATGGGGGAGCACATACAGGGGGCTGCACATACAGGGGGTTCTTCCAAAGAAGTGGGGTTCTTTAAATAAGTGGCACTTCTGCTCTTGCACTTCAGCGATTTGCACAAAGCTAACTATAACAGACTGCAGGTGACCCCATTTCCAAATTTTATCATCTTCCTCTCTGAAACATGCACTCTTTACATAGTTACATAGTTACATAGTTACATAGTGGGTGAGGTTGAAAAAAGACACAAGTCCATCAAGTCCAACCTATGTGTGTAATTATTTGTCAGTATTACATTATATATCCCTGTAGGTTGCGGTCATTCAGGTGATTATCTAATAGTTTCTTGAAGCTATCAATGCTCCCCACTGAGACCACCGCCTGTGGAAGGGAATACCACATCCTTGCCGCTCTTACAGTAAAGAACCCTATACGTAGTTTAAGGCTAAACCTCTTTTCTTCTAATTGTAATGAGTGGCCACGAGTCTTATTAAACTCTCTTCTGCGAAAAAGTTTTATCCCTATTGTGGTGTCACCAGTATAGTATTTGTAAATTGAAATCATATCCCCTCTCAAGCGTCTCTTCTCCAGAGAGAATAAGTTCAGTGCTTGCAACCTTTCCTCATAAATAAGATCCTCCAGACCCTTTATTAGCTTTGTTGTCCTTCTTTGTACTCGCTCCATTTCCAGTACATCCTTCCTGAGGACTTGTGCCCAGAACTGGACAGCATAATCCAGGTGCGGCCGGACCAGAGCCTTGTAGAGTGGGAGAATTATCGTTTTATCTCTGGAGTTGATCCCCCTTTTAATGCATGCCAATATTCTTATTGCTTTATTAGCAGCAGCTTGGCATTGCATGCCATTGCTGAGCCTATCATCTACTAGGACCCCCAGGTCCTTTTCCACCCTAGATTCCCCCAGAGGTTCTCCCCCCCAGTCTATAGATTGCATTCATATTTTTGCCACCCAAATGCATGATTTTACATTTTTCTACATTAAACCTCATTTGCCATGTAGTCGCCCACCCCATTAATTTGTTCAGGTCTTTTTGCAAGGTTTCCACATCCTGCAGAGAAGTTATTGCCCTGCTTAGCTTAGTATCGTCTGCAAATACCCTGACCATTCTGAGTACTCCCCATTTATCACCACCCTCTGAACTCACCCTTGTAGCCAGTTTTCAATCCATGTACTGACCCTATGGTCCATGCCAACAGACCTTATTTTGTACAGTAAACGTTTATGGGGAACTGTGTCAAATGCTTTAGCAAAATCAAGATACACAATGTCTACGGGCCTTCCTTTATCTAGATGGCAACTCACCTCCTCATAGAAGGTTAATAGATTGGTTTGGCAAGAACGATTATTCATGAATACATGCTGATTACTGCTAATGATATCGTTCTTATTACTAAAATATTGTATATACTCCCTTATCATCCCCTCCAAGAGTTTACATACTATTAAAGTATGCACTCTTTACCTCTCCTCCTTTTCACAATTGCTGCCTCTCTCCTCAAACTCTCTTTTCTTCATCCCTCTGCTCCACCCCACAATCTGTACATATCACCCTCACTTCTCCCCTCCCCCTATTACTGCACTCATCACCTCTGTCTAACTCTAAGCCCACTTGCTAACATACCCCCCAGGATACTGAAGCATGTCCCCTCATACAAATCATATTCTCATATTACCTCCCTCACTCTTCTGCCTCTCCTAATCGCTGGAGATATTTCCCCAAACCCTGGGCCCCCCTTATTTAACTGTGCCCAACACACCTATCACCATCACCCTACACCCTCTGGCAGTAGTCGCATTCTACACAATTTAGTCTCCATTCCTCTTCTTCCCAACACCAGCCTCCCTCTCTCCTGCTCCCTCTGGAATGCCCGCTCTGTTTGCAACAAACTCACTGCTGTTCATGACCTCTTTGTCACTAATTCCTTTAATCTATTGCTCTCGACGAAACCTGGCTCCACGAATATGACACTCCTTCTCCTGCTTCCCTCTCTCAGGGTGGCCTTCATTGGACTCACTTCCCTAGGCCTAATGGACACAAGGGAGGTGGAGTGGGATTCCTCCTATCCCCCCAGAGTACCTTCCAGGTTATTCATCTCATCTCTTTTTCCCTCTCATCATTCGAAGCCCACTGTATACGTCTATTCTCTCCTACTTCCCTAAGAATTGCTGTGATCTAATGGCCCCCTGGACCATTATCGACTTTCCTTGATGAGTTTTCTGCCTGGCTACCCTACTTTCTCTCTTCGGATATTCCCACAATCCTTCTCGGTGATTTCAACATCCCTGCTAATACAAACACTCCTGCTACTTCTAAAATTCTTAGTCTAACCTCTTCATTTGACCTGAAGCATTGGGTACAGGCTTCTACTCACTCTGACGGCAACACCCTTGACCTTGTATTCTCCTACCTATGCACTCCTTGCAGCTTCTCAAACAATCCTTTTCCTCTCTCCAACCACCACCTTATTATTTTCTCTCTCCCCCTGTCTTCCACCAATTTTCCCTCCAATCGCCTAACCATCACCCGTAGAAACTTTCGCAACTTCAACTCCTCTCTCCTCTATTCTGCTATTGACCACCTCTATGACAAAATTTCTCCCCTGTCCTGCCCCAACCAAGCCACGTCCATCTACAATAAATCTCTGTCCCCCACCCTGGACAAGCCTGCTCCCCTCACTACACGCAGAATCAGGCCTCGACCCCTACAACCCTGGCAAACAGATGACACTAAAATTCTCAAAAAATGTAGTCGTGCTTTTGAGCGTCTGTGGAACAAGACTAATGCCGCGTACACACGGTCGGACTTTTCAGCTACAAAAGTCCGACAGCCGGTCCGACAGACTTCCTGCGGACTTTCGGCAGACTTGCGGCAGACTTTCTAACGAACGGACTTGCCTACACACGACCACACAAAAGTTTGACAGCCTAGTACGCGGTGACGTACATCAAGTCCGGCGAGACTATAAAACGGAAGTTCAATAGCCCGTACGACACCCTTTGGGCTCCTTCTGCTAATCTCGTGTTTATCTCGTGTTAGTAGAAGTTTGGTGAGAGACGATTCGCGCTTGTGAGACTCGTATTTTTCAGTTTGTTTTAACTGTTGTTCAGTCTGTGCTTGTGAGGTTTCTATCTGCTTTTCAGTGTGTTTGGTCAGTTGGCATTGAGAAATGTTTATTTTATTGGCCGCTCGTTCCTGATTTTCAGGTCGTTCTTCACAGGCCTTGCTGTTCTTCAGTGCGTTCTGTTAAGTGCGTTCTGACCAGCCGACCGTTTTATAGCCATGTTACCTGTACGTACTCGTCGTCGAGCTCGTGCATTGTATGTGTTTGGTGCTGTAGTTTATTCTTCAGACCAAGACCAGTCCATGAACAGGGCGAGGAGGAGTTCATGGACCAAGCATTGGTTGCTCCAGCGTGACCAGTTCTGTCACATGCCATTGCTCCGTGAGATCCGTGAGAATAATCCTGAGGATTTCAGGAACTTTCTCCGGATGACGGACCCCGTTTTTGACCGTTTGGTGGCTTTGCTGACCCCCTATATCAGCAGGCAGGATACCTGCATGAGGCAAGCCATCACTCCGGAGCAGAGGCTAGTTGCCACGTTCCGGTACTTGGCGACGGGGAGAAGCCTGCAGGACCTCAAGTTCTCGACAGGCATCTCCCCCCAGGCTCTGGGGACCATTATCCCAGAGACCTGTTCTGCCATCATCCAGGTCCTGCAGAAGGACTATATTAAGGTAAGAATTTTTTCTTTTATTAGCATCACATGTTCTTTTATTTATTCTTTGATAATGTAATGTATTTCTTAGCTCAAACACTACTTACCATCATTGTAATATAGTGTGAATGTCCCCTTTTTCTTCTCACGCATGCTTGATTTGTTTCATGTTCTTTTTTGTCATGCAATGCAGCTGACTAAATACATTCAAACTGAGTAGACTAGGTGAATATGTGACCAGCATTGTATGCTGTAGAGGTTATTGAAGGCAAATATACATATATTTGCCTTCAATAACCTCTCCAGCATACAATGCTGGTCACATATTCACCTAGTCTACTCAGTTTGAATGTATTTAGTCAGCTGCATTGTATTTTGTTTCCCCTAAACTCTATCCAAATAGTGTGCTTATAATTAGCTTGATTTCAACCCCCCCCCCCTAATAATTTGCTTAAATCTTCTGTGGTGTTGATTTTTAAAAAGCAAATATATGTTGCACTTTGCAAAATGCATGTGCACTCTACAAGTGCATTTGCTCCAGTGCTTTAGTAAATGAGCAGAAGCTCTGCTGATTTCCATCATCAAATCATATACAAGCCACAAAGTGTTTTCATTAATTGCCCTTGCATGTGGTTGCGTACTCCTTGCAACATGAAAGCCTTTTTACCTTACCTCATTTACTTTAAGCTGGGGAGCAACTGCACTTGCAGAGTGGGACAACTGCAGTCTTGTAGCCTTTTTAGTCCATAAATCCCTGTGTGTCCTAAAATTAATATTTTTTGGTAATTTCACCACCCCCTAAAATGTAATCAATGTTCCATCAGAGGGGGTGAGCAATCTGATAAGTGTGCCTTTCAATATTATTTCTTCCAGAAGATATACATTATTTAATGTTATACTGATGCTGTGGAATAATGTTTTTAATTGTATAATTTTCTTGCCATGTTCGATTCAAAATTACTGATTTTTGTTTTCTTGTTTGATTCCCCAGTTTCCTTCAACGCCACAGGAATGGCAGACTGTGGCATCCCATTTTGCCAACCGTTGGGACTTTCCCAATTGTGGAGGGGCTATAGATGGGAAACATGTCCACATTGTGCCACTACCCCGTTCGGGGTCATACTATTTTAATTATAAGGGGTTCCACAGTATAGTTTTAATGGCGGTGGTGTCGGCACACTATGAATTTCTATATGTGGACGTGGGGAAGAATGGCCGGATGTCGGATGGAGGAGTATTTGCCCAGACGGAGTTCTGCCAGCGTCTCCAGAGTGGTGGCCTGGGATTGCCACCTGATGCAGATAACGTGGAAGGACTCCCCTTTGTCTTCATTGCCGATGAAGCCTTCGCTCTGAGCAAGCACCTCATGAGGCCATTCCCCCAAAGAACCCTCACCCCGGAGAGGAGGGTTTTTAATTTCCGGCTGGCCAGAGCTAGAAGAGTGGTTGAGAATGCGTTTGGGATTCTGGCCAGCCGGTTCCGCCTGTTTCAAACCTCCATTAATTTGGCGGAATACAAACTTCATTTTATCATTTTATCGTGCTGCATCCTGCACAGCTTTTTGCACAAACATTCTCAAAATTATATGGTGCCAGTTGGGCCTGAGGCCAGACTTATCGTTGAGAATCTTACGGGCCTGGATACTGTCCATACTGGCTTGGCCCCCCAAATTGCCCGTCAAGTTAGATAGCAATATATTAATTATTTTATGGGTAGGGGGGCCAGGATATCTAAAGATTTAAAATAAAAACAATCTTGATGAAATCTTGAATTATATTTATTGCTTGCCTTTCTTTTGGGCTTTCTCCTAGGTTATGGTCGAGCAGTTGTAGTGCCAACTGTATTTTCCTTGTAAATTTCTAAATAAGCTCCATTGCCACTGTAAACCACTTTTTTGAAATTTATAAACAAACTGATACTGAGCATTGAAATAACAAACCACACATTTATTTAATCCTAAGCAGATGTTTTTAATCTTTGGTATCCATTCAGTTATGCATTTAGTATAAAATGTTCCTAGCCAAAAATATAAAGATATATTAAATACATTTAGAATAATATAATTAGAGTTAAATATTTTTAGATAATCAAAAATAAAATTTGTTGGGCATTTTGATTTTAGCAAACAGGCCTTTTTTTTTGGTGTTTTTTAAAATCCTTTTTTTTTTTTTTTTGGTGTTTTTTAAAATCCTTTTTTATTTTTGTCTTTTTTCAAATCCTTTTTTTTTTTTTGGTCTTTTTTCAAATCCTTTTTTTTTTTTTTTTTGGTCTTTTTTCAAATCCTTCTTTTTTTTTGTCTTTTTTCAAATCCTTTTTTTTTTTTTTTGTCTTTTTTCAAATCCTTTTTTTTTTTTTGTCTTTTTTCAAATCCTTCTTCTTTTTTTTTTGGTGTTTTTTCAAATCCTTTTTTTTTTTTTTGTCTTTTTTCAAATCCTTTTTTTTTTTTTTGTCTTTTTTCAAATCCTTTTTTTTTTTTTTTTTCTTTTTTCAAATCCTTTTTTTTTTTTTTTGGTCTTTTTTCAAATCCTTTTTTTTTTTTTTGGTCTTTCTTCAAATCCTTTTTTTTTGTCTTTTTACAAATCCTTTTTTTTTTTGTCCTTTTTCAAATCCTTTTTTTTTCGTCTTTTTTCAAATCCTTTTTTTTTTTTTTTTTTGGTCTTTTTTCAAATCCTTTTTTTTTTTTTGTCTTTTTTCAAATCCTTTTTTTTTTTTGTCTTTTTTCAAATCCTTCTTCTTTTTTTTTTTGGTGTTTTTTAAAATCCTTTTTTTTTTTTTTTGTCTTTTTTCAAATCCTTTTTTTTTTTTTTTGTCTTTTTTCAAATCCTTTTTTTTTTTGTCTTTTTTCAAATCCTTCTTTTTTTTTTTTTGTCTTTTTTCAAATCCTTTTTTTTTTTTTTGTCTTTTTTCAAATCCTTTTTTTTTTTGTTTTTTTTGAAAAATAGGCCTCCTTTTTTAAATGTTGTTAAACAGGCATATAATTTAACAGAAAATAATAAAGAGAAGGCCCAGAATGGGGTCAGCAAACCAGGAAATGAAGGACATGATCGATGTTTTGGGGTTTAAAAAAGGGCATTTAGATTCGACCCAAAACATCAATCATGTCCTTCATTTCCTGCTGCATACGATCCAGCCGATTCCGCATTTGATCGATCTCCCCATTCCAGGCCATTATTTGAGCAATTAGCCGTTGGGCACTGTCTGTGGTGAAATAGTCACTTGGACCTAAAGTGGAATGAAAAAAAAAATGTGTTTAGAAATATGCACACATAGTTTACCTTACCATAAAGCTGGTGTCTCAGACACTGACCTGGTGGGGTGCCCATGTCGCATACTTCATGAACATCCTCGGGGGTGGCGCTGTTGCTTGACTCAAGCACAACCAGATCACCTAAAATAGAGTAGAAAAATTACATAAAATAAAAGGCAGCCATGCATAGATTACCGTAAGCTGGTGTGTCAGACACTCACCTGGTGGGGTGCCCATGTCGCCCACCTCTCCTTCCTCCACATCCTCAGTGGGGCTTGGGCTGATTTCCCAAGTATGTTCTTTTGCTTGGGGGGGACTGGGTTCCTCTTGTTGGCTGAGTGATTTTTCCCCTATGTGAAGCAAAAAATTAATATACTTAGCACACAGATATTTTAGTACATACTAATCTTCAAACATTTGTAGTGAAGTGGTGTACAAATTGTCTGTTTGTGTAGAGTTCCTAGTAGACTTCAAGATTTTAATTTCTAAAGACATATCAAGATAGATAGATATCTCGATATCTAGATATCAATATCAAAATATATAAAAAAAATCTTTGGATCTCTCTCTCTCTATATATCTATAACTAAATATAAATCTTCAATCTCAAACAAAATCTAAATCTAAAAATAGATATTAATTTAAATAAAAAAAAAAAAAAATTCTATATCTATCTATATCTACCTATATATCTATATACATACATATATACATACATACATATGTTATTATATATATATATATATATACACACACATATATATATATACATATGTATATATTATATATAGATATGTAACGATGTTTATTAAAAGATTGTTTCAAACGATGCAAACAATCGTATAGGAATGAAAAGCACATGGAGCGGTATACGGGGTAATCAACACAAGATGAAAACACAGGTACTTACTTTTTTTCAGCACTTTACGGATCTGTCTGTACTGATCCGGCTCCCTGAGTTTGAGGTCAGACCATCTTTTTCTAATTTGATCCTTGGAGCGCTGTACCCCAAAATAAGCCTGTAAAGTGTCCACCACCTTCGCCATTATTTTGGCCTTGCGCAAATTTGGCCGGGCGTACGGCCCATACTTCCCACCATAGTCCTTTTTTTTAAGAATGGCCACCATCTCCACCATCTCTTCAAAGGACATATTGGAGGCCTTAAATCTAGGCCTCACAGATCTTGACGTTCCGGCCTCCGGGCTTTCTTCGCTACCTGAGGTAGTAAACACCTGATGTGTCTCCGCCATTATTCACCCCACTACGCGCCGTAACTAAAAATGGGCGGAGAACATGAGTTAAAATCGAATGTCAGGGGCGGGCAACGCAGGCGGAGTTTCACACATGCGTAGTGTATAAAGAGGGGCCTTGCGCACGTGTCGTATGTACGTTCTGTGCGTAGAATTAAGGGGCGGAGAACATGAGTTAAAATTGAATGTCAGGGGCGGGCGACGCAGGCGGAGTTTCACACATGCGTAGTGTATAAAGAGGGGCCTTGTGCACGTGTCGTACGTACGTTCTGTGCGTAGAGTCAAGGGCGGGTTATATGCGTAAACAAAAAGAACGTCAGGGGCGGGCCAAATAGGCGTAGTATTACGCATGTGCAGTGTATAAAGCGCTGTTACGTATTGTGTCGTACGTACGTTCTGTGCGTAGGTGATAGTGGACCGGGACGCTACTAAACGAAGGTAATTTCAAATTTATACTTTTGGTCAAGACTTTGTAGCAAGCGGCCTATATGGCTTGACAGATTGATGAGGCCTACATAGGGATAAGATGATGAGGGTTTAGCAGAAACCCAATAAGTGTTTTTTGTCTTGTGACTATCTTTTATACAGACATTATGAATCCCCTATTTAAGGATCCAGAGTTCCTTACTGCTTTTATTTCTAAATATAGAGAGATGAGGAATTTGTGGGAGGTGAAACACCCACAGTATTTATGCAAAGCATGTGAGGAAGTCAACGCTGGAGAGACTTCTGTCCTTTGTCCAGGCGACCATCCCGGAATCAACAATGGAGACATTGCTCAAGAAAATTGGGGTCTTGAGGAACATGTATAAGAGGGAACATAAGAAGATCCAGGAATCAATGAGATCAGGAGCATCAGCAGATGATGTTTATGTACCCAGGCTGTGGTACTACAATCAACTCCGTTTTCTTGATGACCAGACTGAAGCCAGGGCATCACTTTCAACCCTTCCCTCCACCCTTCCCTCCACCCTTCCCTCCACCTCAGCAGAGGCTGATGAGGAGCAAGCTGGGTCTTCCATCCTGGATGTACCGGATATGACCATCTGGAGTCAGGTAAATTATTTTAACAAATATTTACTGTACTAATATTAATGATGTTAACTGGATGTTATAATTGTCTAAAATAATTTTGCCCTCAAAATTGTGTATACATATAAATTGACAGTAGTGGCTAAATATGTTTGGCACGTGCTAGAAATAATTAGGGTGTCTGATTAGACTCTTTTATTAAAGAGATGTATTCACATTGAATTTGCTAGTCATGAGAAGCAAACTGTGTGTCATTGATGAACCCAAAAAAATATACTAAAACTATGTCCTTTTTTTATACACAGGATGAGTCCATCCAGGAGGAATGTGGGGAAAGTGGCAGGCAGGAGGAGACCGGGCCCATGGACAGCCTGGAGGAGGCCGGATTCACCATCATCCTGGAGGAGGCTGGGCCCAGTGTCAGGCAGGAGGTGGCTGCTCCCAGTGAGGTGGCTGGGCCAAGTGAGGTGGCTGGGCCAAGTGAGGTGGCTGGGCCCAGTAGGAGCCTGACCGAATCCCAAGTGCCTCCCCTCCACCTTCCCAAAAAAAGGGCCAGGAAGGGGACGGTCACACAGGAGGCATCCCTGCGCCTCATGCAAGAGGCCACCCGTTTTTTAAGGAGCCCCCCCGAAGCGGAAGAGTCCTATGGCTGCTACTTAGCCAGCAGGCTTCTTCAAATGGATTGGGAGCACGCCTCATTTGTGAGCGACTATTTGGGGAAACAATCCAGAAGGGGCTGCAGGGCACGCTAACACGAAACACCCAACTACATGAGGCAGCCCCCCTCCTCCTCCTCCTCCTCCTGCCACAACTGAAACACCAGAGCCACAGCCTCGAAAGAAGGCTACAGGGAAGGCTGCAGGGCAGCGTGGAGGAAAGGCTGCAGGGAAGAGAAGAAAGTGTTGACTTGGGTTCAGTCTGGTCTGACAGAAGACGAAGGCTGTTGTAGTACCACAGTCTGGGGACATCTATATCATCTGCTGGTGCTGTTGATCTCTGGGATTCTTGGACCAGATTGTGCTCCCTCTTATATGGACTCCTCACGATCCCCATTTTCTTGTACACATACTTTTTCCAGCGTTGACTTCCTCTTTATTTTATTTAGACAATAAATAAATGGATCTTTTTTGAGTTTAGGTTTTTTATTTTAAATCATAGATTTTAGACACAATGTTAAATTAACATGGGACAACAATCTCATTGATTTTGCAAAAACACACCAAAAATAGATTAAAATAATGTTAATAATGTTCTAGTGGTAAGTATTTAAAATAAAAAAGATACATAACCAAAAACGGTTCTTTGGGTTAACTTTATATAAAAAAAATAACAAATCACTATAAAAACAAAAATTATAAAGGGTTCTTTGTGGTAACTTTACAAACATTAAAAAAAATACAATAAAAACCTAAAAAGAAAAATGGTTTCTTTGTGGTAACTTTACAAACACCAAAAAAAAAAAAAATTATATATAAAAATGGGTTCCCTGTGGCAACTTTACAAACAGATTTATAGATAAACAGAAAAAAAGTTCCACAACAATCATAAAATAAATATCTGGTTAAAAATTACAAGAAAAGATGACTCCACCAAAAAAAAAAAATGTAAAAAGTATTATTAGTATGGAAACATTGTTTTGAAAAAGCATACCATGTCATTCATGAGATCAAAGAAAAAAAGAATCCAGAAATCTGTTTGGGAGAACTCTGTTTGAATAGGAACAGCAAAACATCTTCGTTCTTTATAGCATTCGTAAAGAAGACATTAAATGCGCTGCATTCAACGATCACAGATTTTGCAGCGTGAGGAATGTGCTTCCTACAATATGAACACTAGTTTTACTAGACCGAGTGCTTCCGTTTAGTTTTTGCTTATGAGCATGCATCGTTTTTTTGTCCGTAGGACTAGCATACAGACGAGCGGATTTCGGGGTCCGTCGTAGTTACGACGTAAAGATTTGAAGCATGTTTCAAATCTAAAGTCCGTCGGATTTGAGGCTGAAAAAGTCAGCTGAAAGTCCGAAGAAGCCCACACACGATCGTATTACCAGCCAGCTTTAGTCCGTCGGCGTACGTTGGACTTTTGTAGACGAAAAGTCCGACCGTGTGTACGCCCCATAAGTCTCTCAAAGACTTCAACCAATACAAATCTGCCCTCCAAAAATACTATTCTTTCCTCCACACTGCCAAGCAAACCTATTTTACAACTCTTATTAACACCTTCTCATCCAATCCCCGTAAACTCTTCTCTACCTTCAACTCTCTACTTTGTCCTTCACCGCCTCCACCCACTGACTTATTCACTGCCCAGGAAATCGCTAATCACTTCAAAAACAAGATTGATACAATCCGTGATGAAATCACCATTCTACAGGTATCTCCCCCAGCTAAGACCCCATGTCAACAGGTACAACTGACACTCCCCCTATTCAAATCTGCTACTAAAGACGAAGTTGCTAAACTCCTTTCTATCGCCCACCTAACCACCTGTCCCCTGGACCCTATTCCCTCTCAAATGCTACGGTCACCCTCTGACCCAATCCTACACTCTCTAACCCACATCTTCAATCTCTCCCTCACCTCTGGCATCTTCCCCGATGCTCTAAAACATGCACTGGTCACCCCAATACTCAAAAAGCCGTCCTTGGACCCTACCAATCTTCACAACCTACACCCTATCTCCTTGCTCCCCTTTTCCTCTAAACTCCTTAAACGCCTGGTTTACAACCAACTGAGTGACCACCTCATTAAAAACAACCTTCTTGATCCCCTTCAATCTGAATTTCGCCCTCAACACTCCACAGAAACTGCTCTTTTAAAACTCACAAATGACCTACTAACTGCAAAAACCAACGGACACTATTATGTACTCCTACTTCTGGATCTTTCAGCTGCCTTTGACACGGTTGACCACCCCCTCCTCAAAAAAAAACTTTACTCCCTCGGTCTCCGTGACTGTGCTCTTCAGTGGCTCTCATCCTACCTATCCCAACGCACCTTCAGTGTCACTTACAATTCTACTTCCTCCACTCCTCTTCCCTTCTCTGTCGAGGTCCCCCAAGGTTCTGTTTTTGGACCTCTTTATTTTCAATCTACACCTCTTCCCTGGGTCAGTTGATAGCCTCTCACGGCTTTCAATATCATTTCTATGCTGAAGACACACAAATCTATCTCTCCATCCCTCAACTCACTCCATCAGTCTCCTCACGCATCACTAACCGACATATCTGTATGGATGTTACACCACTTCCTCAAACTCAACTTGTCCAAAACCGAGCTTATAATATTTCCTCCCCCACGTGCCTCTTCCCCTGACTTCTCTGTCAAGAGCAATGGCAAAACCATCCACCCGTCACCACATGTCAGGGTGCTAGGTGTTATCCTGGATTCTGAACTCTCCTTTCAGCCCCACATCCAATCACTTTCCAAAGCTTGCCGCCTCAACCTCCGCAACATCTCTAAACTACGTCCCTTTCTAACCAGTGAAACCACAAAGCTCCTGATTCACTCCCTGGTTATCTCTCGCCTTGACTACTGCAACTCACTCCTCATTGGCTTACCTTTAAATAGACTATCCCCCCTTCAGTCCATCATGAATGCGGCTGCCAGACTCATCCACCTTACAAACCGCTCAGTGTCTGCTTTCCCTCTCTGCCAATACCTTCATTGGCTACCACTCGCCCAACAAATTAAATTCAAAATACTAACAATAAGTTACAAAGCCATCCACAACTCTGCCCCCAGCTACATCACTAACCTAGTCTCAAAATACCAACCTATTTGCCATCTCCGTTCCTCCCAAGACCTCCTGCTCTCTAGCTCCCTCATCACCTCCTCCCATATCCGCCTCCAGGACTTCTCCCGAGCCTCGCCCATCCTCTGGAATTCCCTACCCCAATCTGTTAGACTGTCTCCAAATTTATCCACTTTTAGGCGATCCCTGAAAACTTTCCTCTTCAGAGAAGCCTATCCTGCCTCCATCTAACAACTGCACTATTTTCTCCATTAGCTCATCCCCCACAGCTATTACCCTTTTGTATAACTTGACCCTCCCTCCTAGATTGTAAGCTCTAATGAGCAGGACCCTCTGATTCCTCCTATATTGAATTGTATTGTACTTGTACTGTCCGCCCTAATGTTGTAAAGCTCTGTGTAAACTGTCGGCGCTATATAAATCCTGTATAATAATAAAACTAATATTAATAACACCAAAAAAAAAAACATTTCTCTTGCACATGATTGTATGATAAAATCAGCAGAGCTTCCCCTCATTTCAGATCTTCCCCTCAGATTTACAGCGACTTCCAACAAGTGCACTTGCAGTGCAATTTATAAAGTGCACTTTGCACTAGTACTTTGCATTTGAATAGCCAAATGATTTAGCCTTTTGTAAATAACCCACATAGTCTTTTTGACCTGTACCTGCCTACTCACAAACGTCCTTTTTGAATCAAAACACATAGTCAATAATGTAAGGTAACGAAAAGATACATTTATTTTGGTCAAAACAGAAATGAGGAAGGCAACACTGGAGACACTTTTGGAATGTGCGAAGCCTTTTGTCCCCCAGGACACACATCAAGTTTTAGGACAATAAAATTGGTATCTTGCGACTAGGGAACACAGTCCGAAGTCAGACCAGACAGAAGCCAGGCAATCACCTTCGACTCTTCCATGGAGCCTTCCCTGCACGCTGCCCTGCAGCCTTCCCTCCACGCTTCGCTGCAGCCTTCCTTGGAGGCTGTGCCTCTGGTGGTGTGCTTGGGGCAGGAGGAGGAGGAGTAGCAGGAGGAGTGGCTTCATCTGCTATATATGTTTTTGCAGTAAGCCCCCCTCTCAAGCCCTTCTGATAGGCTTGAAAAATAAGACCCTCACAGGGGAGGCATTGCCCCTTTTCGAGTTCCAGCAATCTGGTGGCCATATATGTTCCATAAGTCTCTTCTGCATTGGGTGGTGTGCTGAGGATTTGGCTGGCTTCCGGAATGAGGGCTAGTGATTCCTCCGCAGTTCGGGTCATTTTCCTGGGCCTTTGTGCTAATGCGGAGGGGAGGCACCTGACATTCCGTGAGGCTTCTACTGGGCCCAGCCACGGCCTCCTCCTCTATCACACTAAGCAAGGCCTCCTCCTGGCTGAGCTCATCCTGAGTAAAAAAAAGGGACATACCGGTAGTATTAATTTAGGGTTTCAGCTCATGACTTGCAAATATAATTCTAAACAAATAGTAAAGGCTATCTTTTTGACGCCACCATTATTCTAGCTGCTCACCAATATTTGAAGTATATTTTTGGCCACTACTGTCTAGTGATACGTCTACATATTAATAATTGTGATGAAGTAATTTTTGGTGAAGCAGTTCAAATTTTTTTAGGTTTACATCATTAATATTTACACAATCCCAAATTCACCAAAAAAGTATATCTGGCTGAAGCTGGGCGCATCCACTTCATCAAGGATGAAAGGGCCCAGTTCTTCATGGGTAGGGATGAGCCGAACACCCCCCGGTTCGGTTCGCACCAGAACCTGCGAACGGACCGAAAGTTCGCACGAACGTTAGAACCCCATTGACGTCTATGGGACTCGAACGTTCGAAATCAAAAGTGCTCATTTTAAAGGCTAATTTGCACGGTATTGTCCTAAAAAGGGTTTGGGGACCCGGGTCCTACCCCAGGGGACATGTATCAATGCAAAAAAAACTATTAAAAACGGCCGTTTTTTCGGGAGCAGCGATTTTAATGATGCTTAAAGTAAAAAAAAAAAAGTTAAATATTCCTTTAAATATCGTACCTGGGGGGTGTCTATAGTATGCCTGTAAAGTGACGCGTGTTTCCCGTGTTTAGAACAGTCCCTGCACCAAATGTCATTTTTAAAGGAAAAAATCTCATTTAAAACTGCTTGCGGGTTTAATGTAATGTCGGGTCATGGCAATATGGATGAAAATCAGTGAGACAAATATTAGAATATAAGAAATATTAGATCAAGAATTGTAATTACATGCCCCTGTTGAACAGGAGCTGATAAATTAGGCCTTAGGCACTGGTGCTGGTGCCACAACACTGCAACCCCTTACAGACACTCTAGTTGGAACGCAGGAACGAGCCCTGCTGCAAAGTATTGCATCAAAAATTGTAATTACACGCCCCTGTTAGACAGGAGCAGAAAAATTGGGCCTTGGGCACTGGTGCTGGTGCCACAACACTGCAACCCCTCACAGACACTCTAGTTGGAATGCAGGAACGAGCCCTGCTGCAAAGTATTACATCAAAAATTGTAATTACATGCCCCTGTTAAAGAGGGGCTGAAAAATTGTGCCTTAGGCACTGGTGGTGGCGCCCAGAACCAAAAATATTCTTACAAGCTATCAGCGTGATGATTGAGGAGGAAGAGGATAATTACTCAGGGATAGTCACTCAGCATCAGCATAGGCAGTCTTTGAAGGGATCTGAGATTTCCAAAAAAATTATTCGGTTACATCAGCATCAGGTGCTTGGTAGCTGGTGGTGATCCAAGACTGATTCATTTTTATGAAGGTCAGTCGATCGACCGAGTCGGTGGACAGACGCACCCTGTGATCGGTTACCACGCCTCCAGCAGCACTGAATGTGTGTTCCGAAAGAACGCTGGATGCAGGACAGGCCAGTAGCTCAATTGCATACTGTGCAAGCTCTGGCCAGTGATCCATCCTCAAGACCCAGTAACCCAGAGGATTTTCGGTGGGAAAGGTGTCCAAGTCTGATCTTGCCCCTAGGTATTCCTGCACCATGTAAAGCAGACGCTGGCGATGGTTGCTGGAACCGATCATACCTTGGGGCTGCGGACCAAAAAATTGTCTGAACGCATCGGTCAGACGGCCACCTTCTCCACTGCTCCTTCTTTGACTGACCGAAGCCTCAGCAACACGTTGTCCAGAAACAGGAGTTTGTAACCTCCCAGTCTCTGGGAACGCGTTGCACAGACCTTTCTGCAAGGCCTCCCGAAGATGTTTCATCCTCTGCTCCCTCTGCGATGGCAAGATAAGGTCCGCAACCTTACCCTTGTAATGTGGATCAAGGAGGGTTGCCAGCCAGTATTGGTCCTTCTCCTTGATACCACGAATACGAGGATCCTTACGCAGGCTTTGCAGGATCAGGGAGGCCATGCAGCGTAGGTTTGCTGAGGCATTCGGTCCGGAGTCCTCTGGGTCACTAAGGACGACATGGTCCGCAGCCACCTCCTCCCAGCCACGTACAAGTCCATGTGTTTCTTGGGACTGATCCCTTAAAGACTGCTGCTGATGCTGAGTGCCAGGCTCCACCTCCATACTGACACAATCTTCCTCCTCCTCCTCCTCCTCCTCCTCCTCCTCCTCATCCTCTTCCTGTGTGATCGGCGGGCACGCAGGAACACTGTCTGGATAAAGGGGGCCTTGAGAGCTAAGGAAGTCCTCCTCTTCCTGCCTCTGTTCTGCCTCAAGTGCCCTGTCCATTATTCCACGTAGCGTGTGCTCCAACAGGTGGACAAGGGGGACAGTGTCACTGATGCATGCACTGTCACTGCTCACCATCCTCGTGGCCTCCTCAAATGGTGACAGGACAGTGCATGCATCCCTGATCATGGCCCACTGGCGTGGGAAAAAAAAACCAAGCTCCCCTGATCCTGTCCTGGTGCCATAGTCGCACAGGTACTCATTGATGGCCCTCTGCTGCATGTGCAGCCGCTGCAGCATGGCCAACGTTGAGTTCCACCTGGTGGGCATGTCACAGATTAGGCGGTTCTTGGGCAGGTTAAACTCCTTTTGGAGGTCCGTCAGCCGAGCACTGGCATTATATGACCGGCGGAAATGCACACAGACTTTCCTGGCCTGCCTCAGGACATCCTGTAAGCCCGGGTACCTGCCCAAGAACCGCTGCACCACCAAGTTAAGGACGTGAGCCAAACAGGGCACATGGGTCATTTGTCCCTGTCGGAGGGCAGAGAGGAGGTTGGTGCCATTGTCGCAAACCACCATTCCTGCCTTAAGTTGGCGTGGCGTCAACCACCTCTGAACCTGCCCCTGCAGAGCTGACAGAACCTCTGCCCCAGTGTGGCTCCTGTCCCCCAAGCACACCAGCTCAAGCACCGCATGGCATCTTTTGGCCTGCGTACTTGCGTAACCCCTTGAACGACTACGGAGCACCGCTGGTTCCGAGGAAGAGGCCATGGAGGAAGAAGAAGAGGAGGGGGTGGAGGAGAGAGGTGTGTCACAATCATTAGCATTTTGGAGGCGTGGTGGCGGAACAACCTCCAACACTACTGCACCTTGTCTTGCATCCTTCCCAGCTGCCAGCAGAGTCACCCAATGCGCCGTGAAACTTAGGTAACGTCCCTGTCCATGCCTGCTGGACCATGAGTCAGCGGTAATATGCACCTTACCGCTGACCGCCCTGTCCAGCGAGGCATGGACATTGCCTTCCACATGCCGGTAGAGAGCCGGAATCGCCTTCCGTGAGAAAAAGTGGCGTTTGGGTACCTGCCACTGAGGAACCGCACATTCCACAAACTCACGGAAGGGGGCAGAGTCTACCAACTGAAAAGGCAGCAGTTGCAGTGCTAGCAATTTTGCCAAGCTAGCATTCAACCGCTGGGCATGTGGATGGCTGGGAGCAAACTTCTTTCTGCGGTGCAGCAGCTGGGGCAGGGAAATTTGCCTGGTACAATCTGACGTCGGTGTACCAAAAGCAGATTGCCCACAAGTACTTGGCTGTGACACACCTAATTCTACACCTTCATTCCTCTCAGTGCAGGTCTCAGAGAGGAGCAAGGAGAGGTCCTCTTTGTTCTTTGGTGTGGGTCTTTTAGATGCGCTTGCCAACGAACTGCATGGCAGGTCAACATATGTCTGGTCAAGCATGTGGTACCCAAGCGGGAGATGTTTTGGCCACGTGAGATACGCTTGAGACATATGTTGCAAATAGCAGTGGTGCGATCTGATGCACTCGTCTCAAAAAAGGCCCACACCAAAGAACATTTTGAATAACGCGCAGAGACTGCAGCGCCCTGCACATGTGATGCAGTCAATGTGCTGCCCTTAGGCTGGCCCCTGGAGGGCATCCTGCCTCGTTGGTGATGTGCCGCCTCCTCCTCCTCCTCCTCTCTCCTATCAGGCACCCACGTTGAATCAGTGACCTCATCATCCCCTCCCTCCTCATCACTGGAGCAAACCCGGCAGTATGCTGCAGCAGGGGGAGCATGACTGCCAGATTGCTGTCCTTCTTGGGCACCCCCTCTGTCTGTGCTCATGTTACTGCCTTCATCGAGCTCAGTATCATCATCAGAGCCTTCCAAACGCTGGGCATCCTCCTGGAGCATGTACCCAACACTGTGGTCAGTTCGAGGGACTCCTCAGGAGGACATGGTGGAGCTAGGGAAGGAGTCACTGATGACATTGAGCCGAGGGAAGAGGCCGCTGCTTTGCCAGACAAAGCACCCTGGGCATGGGTGAGAGAGGATGAGGAGGATGAGGACAGCTTGGTCATCCACTCGACCAAGTCTTCCGCATGTTGCGGCTCAACACGGCCAGCTGCCGAAAAAAAGGCCAAGCGTGTCCCATGGCCACGTGCTGATGAGGATGCACCGTCTCCACGACCAGCACTAGACACAGAGCCTGCTTGCCCTCTTATTGGCTTGTGACTGTCTGCCTCTCCTTCTTGGCCTTCCAGACATACTAATGGCCTGTAGCTGCACTAAGCTGGGATATATATATACTGCAGCTAGCAAAATCAACTACCTGCCTGTAAATCAACTACAAAATCAACTACCTGCCTGTAGTATGAGAACACCACCAACCTTCTACAGGTAGCTTTAGCTGAACACTGTGAGGTGGATGCACCCCACTAACTTGTAGGTTTAGCTGAACACTGTGAGCAGGACGCACTGCACTAACTGTAAATAGTCTAGCTGCCTGACCGTGGTACTAATAGGATCAAAAGAACACCAGTAATTTTCTTTATGTAGCTGTAAATACTTTAACAAGACAAGCCTGCCTGTCAGTAGGAAGATAACAGGAACGGATCTAGCTGAACACTGTGAGCAGGACGCACTGTACTAAATGTAAATAGTCTAGCTGCCTGACCGTGGTACTAATAGGATCAAAAGAACACCAGTAATTTTCTTCAGGTAGCTTTATATACTGTAACAAGACAAGCCTGCCTGTCAGTAGGAAGATAACAGGAACGGATCTAGCTGAACACTGTGAGCAGGACGCACTGCACTAAATGTAAATAGTCTAGCTGCCTGACCGTGGTACTAATAGGATCAAAAGAACACCAGTAATTTTCTTCAGGTGGCTGTAAATACTGTAACAAGACAAGCCTGCCTGTCAGTAGGAAGATAACAGGAACGGATCTAGCTGAACACTGTGAGCAGGACGCACTGTACTACATGTAAATAGTCTAGCTGCCTGACCGTGGTACTAATAGGATCAAAAGAACACCAGTAATTTTCTTCAGGTAGCTTTATATACTGTAACAAGACAAGCCTGCCTGTCAGTAGGAAGATAACAGGAACGGATCTAGCTGAACACTGTGAGCAGGACGCACTTTATTAAATGTAAATAGTCTAGCTGCCTGACCGTGGTACTAATAGGATCAAAAGAACACCAGTAATTTTCTTTAGGTAGCTGTAAATACTGTAACAAGACAAGCCTGCCTGTCAGTAGGAAGATAACAGGAACGGATCTAGCTGAACACTGTGAGCAGGACGCACTGCACTAAATGTTAATAGTCTAGCTGCCTGACCGTGGTACTAATAGGATCAAAAGAACACCAGTAATTTTCTTTAGGTAGCTGTTAATACTGTAACAAGACAAGCCTGCCTGTCAGTAGGAAGATAACAGGAACGGATCTAGCTGAACACTGTGAGCAGGACGCACTGCACTAAATGTAAATAGTCTAGAAGATAACAGGAACGGATCTAGCTGAACACTGTGAGCAGGACGCACTGCACTAAATGTAAATAGTCTAGAAGATAACAGGAACGGATCTAGCTGAACACTGTGAGCAGGACGCACTGCACTAAATGTAAATAGTCTAGAAGATAACAGGAACGGATCTAGCTAAACTGAGTACAGTGTATATATATATATATGCAACACCTGGGATGCATATATATACACAATACACTGTAAGTGCAGCTAACTGACTGACTGTTCTGCCTAATCTATCTAACTCAAATCAAACACTGTCTCTCTGTCTATCTCTTTCAACGCCGGAACACACACTACACAGGGCCGCCGTGCAGGCGGCCTTATGTAGTGTGGGGCGTGTACTAAATACCCTGAGCCATAATTGGCCAAAGCCTCCTTGGCTTTGGCCAATTACGGCTCTCTGTTCAGGCGGCGCTGTGATTGGCCAAGCATGCGGGTCATAGTGCATGCTTGGCCAATCATCAGCAATCAATGCACTGCGATGCCGCAGTGAATTATGGGCCGTGACGCGCCACACGAATTTGGCGCGAACGGCCCATATCGTTCGCAATTCGGCGAACGACCGAACAGCCGATGTTCGAGTCGAACATGGGTTCGACTCGAACACGAAGCTCATCCCTATTCATGGGACTCCTCAGCTGGAGTGGAGGGAAGGCTGGAGGAAAGGGTGGAGGGAAGGCTGGAGGGAAGGGTCGAAAGTGATTGCTTTGCTTCTGTCTGGTCATCCAGAACTCGCAGTTTTTGGTAGTACCACAGCTTGGGGACAAAAACCTGATCTGCTGCTGCTCCGGATCTGCGCGACTCCTGGATTTTATTGTGTTCCCGCCTGTACATGTTCGCAAGATACCAATGTTACTGTCCAGAAACTTAAGGTCTGCCTGGGGGACTCAAGTCTTCACAAATTCCAAAAGTGTGCCCAGTGTTGCCTTCCTTGCATCTCTATTCAAATATAATGGGTGCTTGCCCTCCCACAGGTTTCTTTTTTCATGATACAAATCAATGAAACGGGTCATAAATCCTTCATCCTTAAAGGGATTCATTTTTGCTGAAAGACAAGACACAAGATAAAAAATGTAATGTCAGTCCAAACTCCCAGTATTATTTTTGGCTTAATCTAGGGTATACATACACACACACACACCAAACACATTCACCAAACACACACCCACGTTTAATCTTACCTTCGTTTCTGACGCTCGCTACTTCCGCTCGGACATACGTAGGCCAGCGTAATAGCATTATATACACTGCGCATGTGTCATGCTACGCCTGTGTCGCCCGCCCCTGACTTTCTTTATTACGATTTGTCCCCGCCCTTTCACTCTTCATTGCGCAGTGGCAGTATATAGAGAAAGATGGCAGAGAGATTATCTGCAAGTAGCGCGGAGGAAAGCCCTGAACCACAACCATCCAGATCCAGGAGGAGATATAAGGCCACCAACATGGCCTTTGAAGAAATGGTGGAGATGGTGTCCATATTGAGAAGGGAGGACTATGATGGCAAAAAAGGACCGTACGCCCGACCCAATATGCAGAAGGACAAAATAATGTCCTCAGTTGTCACGGCTCTTGAACAAAAATTTGGCACTAAAGGGGCTAAAGAACAGGAAGCGGTGGTCTGACCTCAAAAGTAGGGAGCCTGAACAATATTGGCAAATAAAGAAGCTACTTAAAAAAAGTAAGTACTTGTTGTGTGTTCCTAATTAGATACTTAACTTGCATGCTGATCCATATGTTTTTCTTTTATATAGTATCGTTCGTAAAGACCGTTCTTTTGAAAATACATATGATACGAAGAAAATGTAATTTTTTTTTTGCACCAAATACGATGGTACAGGATTGGACATACATTTAGGTCTTGCTAATTTGTCATATTCCAAAAATGTGGTGATGTTGTGTGGATGTGTTTGAAACTATAATGCTTCTTCAAAAATGATTCGGTGTAATGTAAGGACAGGACACAGCAGCTGTTTCCACATCTGGACTCACGTGCACTAGTGTACTATGTGACTCCAGAGTCAATTTTTGGGGGTAATACACATAGGGGCTCCAGGGGATACTTGAGGTGTCTGCATCTGTGAAACTTGCATGAAAATGGTGTGTTTTTTTGCATTTTTGGGCAGAGTGAATTTTAATCCTGTCTCCCAAATTTTTGGGGCAACAAAATGACAATTGTCCACAACTTCGAACCAACATTTCTTATTCGTTTTGCAAGACTGAAATATCACTGTGTTTTAACCATACCTTTTGTTTAATTCTCATAGGGGAGAAAAGACTCAGACAACAGTCCAAGGATCCCAGGACCCCCCCACCCCAGCTTAAGTTATCTATTTAGGCGTGCATATTTTACCAATTTTTTTTAATCACAAATTTTAGGTGATGTTCTGGTTGTGGAAGGCCAAGTGGCGGAGCCATTTAGCACCGACAGCGCACAAAGACTCATTGGACAGATAGTGGTGTGGAATGGCCAAATTCATAGAATGCGTGACCATATTGACAGCATGAGAAATCGGCTGGACAGCATGCAACAGGAAATGAAGAACATGATTGATGTTTTGGGCAGAATCAAATAACTTTTGGCCTAAAAACATCAATCATGTTCTTCATTTCATTGTCAAGTTTTATTTCTAAAAAATGTTTTTACTTGATAAATACTAATGCAAAAATTTAGCAGATGCACACGGTGTGTCATCATGTGCTATCTTCCATCAGGGGATATCAATGTACTTGTTTTGTGTTTGCAACTCCTTCTTAAGAATAATGTTATTTTGTGAGAGGAACAAAGGGATTGTACACATAAAACACATCCATTACTCCCCCATGATGGGAGATAGCACATGTTGACTTGAACCTTTTTTAATCCCAAATTGTGAGCATCTGCCAAATTTTTGGTTTACATGGGTGACATCACCAGCACCGTTATTAGCATGTTGAACTTTGTAAGTTCCTGTTATTTTTGCTTATTATGTTTTTAAAAACCCTGTTGTCAAGCCAAATTTTGTAAACAATGTATATTTTATACAAATATGCCTAAGACCCCTTTCACACTGAGGGCGTTTTGCAGATGCTATAGCGTTAAAAATAGCGCCTGCAATCTGCCCTCAAACAGCTGCAGCATTGTCTCCAGTGTGAAGGAAAAGTCCTGCCAGCAGCTTCTTTGGAGCGGTGAAGGAGCGGTGTGTTTACCGCTCCTCCACCGCTGCTCACCATTGAAACCAATGGGGCAGTGCTGGGATACCGCCGGCAAAACGCCGCTATTGCAGCGCATTGCGGGCGGTTTTAACCCTTTCTCGGCCGCTAGCGCGGGGTAAAAGCTAACATGCAAACAAGAATCAAAACAAGAGATTGTTGCCAAAAATTTCTTTATTTTTTTAATTAAAATATTAAAGCTCTTGTGGCATTGCAATGGCCCCCCGACCATTAAAATAATTGACATATCTGTCACGCACTTGATGGGCGGTTTGGGGTGCCAAGCCAATACAGCCACTTTCCAGGCCTGTGAGTGGTTCTTCAACACCAAGTCCGGCCTCAGGCCCAACAGAAGTTATATATGTCAAAGAATAACATCTCAAGAAATTATGCAGAATGCAGAAAGCCAGGATCACATAATTAATCTTGTATTCTGCCAGATTGTATGCGGAGAGGAACAAACGGAACCGACTGGCCAGAATCCCAAAAGCATTCTCCACAACTCTTCTTGCTCTGGCCAGCCGGTAATGAAATACCCTCCTCTCAGGGGTGAGTGTCCTTTGGGGGAACGGCCTCATCAAGTGCTCGCCGAGAGCAAACGCTTCATCAGCAATGAAAACTGAGGGGAGTCCATCCACATTCTGGTCATCAGGTGGCAATCCCAGGCCACCAGTCTGGAGATGCTGGCACAGCTCAGTCTGTGCAAAGACTCCTCTGTCAGACATCCGGCCGTTCTTCCCCACGTCCACGAACAGAAAATCCAATTGTGCCGAGACCACCGCCATCAAAACTACACTATGGAACCCCTTATAGTTGTAGAAATAAGACCCCGAATGGGGTGGTGGCACAATGCGGACATGCTTCCCATCGATCGCCCCGACACAGTTGGGAAGGTCCCAACGGTCAGTGAACTGGGAGGCCACAGTCTGCCATTCCTGTGTGTTTGAAGGAAACTGTGGAGTCAAACAATAAAAAATATATATATATATGTACTTTTAAACATAACTTGGATATCAGATTACACAAAAACATTATTGAACAACAGCAGTCAAACATTATTAATATGTGTTATTTTTATAAAAAAAAATATAAACATAAGGCCCACTTATAAGATTGCTCACCCCCTCTGATGGACCATTGATCAATTTGTATGTGGGGGTAGGGGTTCTAATTGGGGCCAAGAACACACCTGACAGTTGCTAACATTTGAGGGGGTGGGGAAGGGGTTCTAATTGGGGCCAAGAACACACCTGACAGTTGCTAACATTTAAGGGGGTGGGGGAGGGGTTCTAATTGGGGCCACAAACACACCTGACAGTTGCTAACATTTGAGGGGGTGGGGGAGGGGTTCTAACTGGGACCAAGAACACACCTGACAGTTGCTAACATTTGAGGAGGCGGGGGAAGGGTTCTAATTGGGACCAAGAACACACCTGACAGTTGCTAACATTTGAGGGTGTGGGGGAGGGGTTCTAATTGGAGACAAGAACACACCTGACAGTTGCTCACATTTGAGGGTGTGGGGGAGGGGTTCTAATTGGGGCCAAGAACACACCTGACAGTTAATAACATTTGAGGGGGTGGGGGAGGGTAAAACAGTACAATGGAGCTGACAATATACATTGTTCAAGGGACTATAGGCTACAGGTATAAATGGACCCAGGATTGCATGGTGGGTAGGGATGAGCTTCGAGTTCGAGTCGAACTCATGTTCTACTCGAACATTGGCTGTTCGCAAGTTCGCCGAACAGCGAACAATTTGGGGTGTTCGCGGCAAATTCGAATGCCGCGGAACACCCTTTAAAAGTCTATGGGAGAAATCAAAAGTGCTAATTTTAAAGGCTTATATGCAAGTTATTGTCATAAAAAGTGTTTGGGGACCCGGGTCCTGCCCCAGGGGACATGGATCAATGCAAAAAAAAGTTTTAAAAACGGACGTTTTTTCAGGAGCAGTGATTTTATTAATGCTTAAAGTCAAACAATAAAAGTGTAATATCCCTTTAAATTTCGTACCTGGGGGGTGTCTATAGTATGCCTGTAAAGGGGCGCATGTTTCCTGTGTTTAGAACAGTCTGACAGCAAAATGACATTTGGAAGGAAAAAACTCATTTAAAACTACCCGCGGCTATTGCATTGCCGACAATACACATAGAAGTTCATTGATAAAAACGGCATGGGAATTCCCCACAGGGGAACCCCGAACCAAAAAAAAAAAAAAAAATGATGTGGGGGTCCCCCTAAATTCCATACAAGGCCCTTCAGGTCTGGTATGGATATTAAGGGGAACCCCAGCCAAAATTTAAAAAAAAAATTGACGTGGGGTTCCCCCTAAATTCCATACCAGACCCTTCAGGTCTGGTAAGGATTTTAAGGGGAACCCCGCGCCAAAAAAAAAAAAAAAAACGGCGTGGGGTCCCCCTAAAAATCCATACCAGACCCTTATCCGAGCACGCAACCTGGCAGGCCGCAGGAAAAGAGGGGGGGACGAGAGTGCGGCCCCCCCCTCCTGAACCGTACCAGGCCACATGCCCTCAACATTGGGAGGGTGCTTTGGGGTAGCCCCCCAAAACACCTTGTCCCCATGTTGATGAGGACAAGGGCCTCATCCTCACAACCGTGGCCGGTGGTTGTGGGGGTCTGCGGGCGGGGGGCTTATCGGAATCTGGAAGCCCCCTTTAACAAGGGGACCCCCAGATCCCGGCCCCCCCCCTGTGTGAAATGGTAAGGGGGTACTTACCCCTACCATTTCACTAAAAAACTGTCAAAAATGTTAAAAATGACAAGAGACAGTTTTTGACAATTCCTTTATTTAAATGCTTCTTCTTTCTTCCTTCATCTTCTTCTTCTTCTGGTTCTTCTGGCTCTTCTGGTTCTTCCTCCGGCGTTCTTGTCCAGCATCTCCTCCGCGGCGTCTTCTATCTTCTTCTCCTCGGGCCGCTCCGCACCCATGGCATGGGGGGGAGGCTCCCGCTCTTCTCTTCATCTTCTTCTCTTCTTCATCTTCTTCTTCATCTTCTTCTTCTTCTTCCTTCTTCTCTTCTTCCTGTCTTCTCCGGGCCGCTCCGCAGCCATGCTGTGGCATGGAGGGAGGCTCCCGCTGTGTGACGGCGTCTCTTCGTCTGACGGTTCTTAAATAACGGGGGGCGGGGCCATCCGGTGACCCCGCCCCCCTCTGACGCACGGTGACTTGAGGGACTTCCCTGTGACGTCACGGGGAATGCCACAGGGAAGTCCCGTCATGTCACCGTGCGTCAGAGGGGGGCGGGGTCACCGGGTGGCCCCGCCCCCCGTTATTTAAGAACCGTCAGACGAAGAGACGCCGTCACACAGCGGGAGCCTCCCTCCATGCCACAGCATGGCTGCGGAGCGGCCCGGAGAAGACAGGAAGAAGAGAAGAAGAGAAGAAGGAAGAAGAAGAAGGAAGAAGAAGAAGGAAGAAGAAGAAGAAGATGAAGAAGAAGATGAAGAAGAGAAGAAGATGAAGAGAAGAGCGGGAGCCTCCCCCCTCATGCCATGGGTGCGGAGCGGCCCGAGGAGAAGAAGATAGAAGACGCCGCGGAGAAGATGCTGGACGAGAACGCCGGAGGAAGAACCAGAAGAGCCAGAAGAACCAGAAGAAGAAGAAGATGAAGGAAGAAAGAAGAAGCATTTAAATAAAGGAATTGTCAAAAACTGTCTCTTTTCATTTTTAACATTTTTGACAGTTTTTTAGTGAAATGGTAGGGGTAAGTACCCCCTTACCATTTCACACAGGGGGGGGCCGGGATCTGGGGGTCCCCTTGTTAAAGGGGGCTTCCAGATTCCGATAAGCCCCCCGCCCGCAGACCCCCACAGCCACCGGCCAGGGTTGTGAGGATGAGGCCCTTGTCCTCATCAACATGGGGACAAGGTGTTTTGGGGGGCTACCCCAAAGCACCCTCCCAATGTTGAGGGCATGTGGCCTGGTACGGTTCAGGAGGGGGGGGGCCGCACTCTCGTCCCCCCCTCTTTTCCTGCGGCCTGCCAGGTTGCGTGCTCGGATAAGGGTCTGGTATGGATTTTTAGGGGGACCCCACGCCGTTTTTTTTTTTTTTTGGCGCGGGGTTCCCCTTAAAATCCATACCAAACCTGAAGGGTCTGGTATGGAATTTAGGGGGAACCCCACGTCAATTTTTTTTTAAAATTTTGGCTGGGGTTCCCCTTAATATCCATACCAGACCTGAAGGGCCTTGTATGGAATTTAGGGGGACTCCCACATCATTTTTTTTTTTTAATTTTGGTTCGGGGTTCCCCTTTGGGGAATTCCCATGCCGTTTTTATCAATGAACTTCTATGTGTATTGTCGGCAATGCAATAGCCGCGGTAGTTTTAAATGTGTTTTTTCCTTCAAAATGTCACTTTGCTGTCAGACTGTTCTAAACACGGGAAACATGCGCCCCTTTACAGGCATACTATAGACACCCCCCAGGTATGAAATTTAAAGGGATATTACACTTTTATTGTTTGACTTTAAGCATTATTAAAATCACTGCTCCTGAAAAAACGGCCGTTTTTAAAACTTTTTTTTGCATTGATTCATGTCCCCTGGGGCAGGACCCAGGTCCCCAAACACTTTTTATGACAATAACTTGCATATTAGCCTTTAAAATTAGCACTTTTGATTATTCATGTTCGTGTCCCATAGACTTTAACGGCGTTCGCGTGTTCGAACGAATTTTTTTCCTGTTCGCATGTTCTGGTGCGAACCAAACAGGGGGGTGTTCGGCTCATCCCTAATGGTGGGGAGGTTATTGAAGGTAAATATGCATGTAGGGAAAAAAAATTATGTAAAAAAACAGGCATGCGTGAAGATAAAGGGGACATTCACAGCATATTCCAAACATGGTAATTAGGTAACAAGGACATTTAGACAATACATTAGCAAACATTAAATACATATCATGTAATGTTAAAGGAAAAAACTTACCTTCATATAGTCCTTCTGCAGGACCTGAATAATAGCAGAACAGGTCTCTGGGATTATGATCCCCAGAGCCTGGGGGGAGATGCCTGTCGAGAACTTCAAGTCCTGAAGACTGCTCCCAGTCGCCAAGTAACGTAAAGTGGCAACTAGCCTCTGCTCCGCAGTGATGGCTTACCTCATGCAGGTATCCTGCCTGCTGATATAGGGGGTCAGCATAGCCAGCAGACGTTCAAAAACGGGGTCCGTCATCCTGAGATAATTCCTGAAATCATCAGGATTATTCTCACGGCTCCCACGGAGCAAAGGCATGTGCGAGAATTGGTCACGCTGGCGCAACCAATTCTTCATCCATCAACTCCTCCTCGCCTTGTTCATGGACTGGACTCGAGTCAAAGTATTAACCCCAACACCAAGTCCCCACGCAGCACAAACTCGAGAATGAGTACGTCCACGCAACATGGCTTCAAAACGGTCGGCTGGTCAAACAAACAAACTTAGAACAAACGTACTGAAGAACAGCAAGGCCTATAAAGAGCGACCTGAAAATCAGGAACGAGCGGACCAGAACGGCCTGCTAGGCAGGTTACGAACTGACCAACACGCACTGAAAAGCAGATACAAACCTCACAAGCACAAACTAAACCGCAGAAAATCATTGAAATAAGCTGAAGTGTGAAAAGCGCAAATCGTCTCTAACCAAACTTCTACTAACACAAGATAAACACGAGATTAGCAGAAGGAGCCCAAAGGGTGGCGTAGTGGGGCTTGAACTTCCTTTTTCTAGTCCCGTCGTACGTGCTGTAAGTCACCGCGTTCAAAACCATCGGACTTTTGGAGTTATCGTGTGTGTCCAAGTCCGTCCGTTTTTAAGTCCGGCGCACCTACGCTACAAAGTCAGTCGAAAAGATCGCCGGACCAAGTATGCCGTAAAGTCCGATCGTGTGTACGCGGCAAAGGAGTGAAAAATTTAAGGGGGTCTGCATACTTTCCGTCCCCACTGTAGATGGCATAATACACTAAACATCAATGTGCTGCAGATCTGGTAATGGTAGCTCCTGACCCTCCCCTATAGGGACCTTACTAGTGTAAGATTAACTTAAGACAAGTCATTTAATTGAATATTTGTATAATCTTTTTGTACGTACTGTATATTGTGTAGTAGGAGTTTGAGTGTTTTTGTGTTTTGTTCCTTTTTTCTTTTTTTTTTCTCTCTTAAGATTACCATGGGCACAGTGAAAATGTGCTCATTTAATGCTAGAGGCCTTAACTCTCCCTCTAACAGAATGCAAATATTAAATTATTTTTATAAACAGAAGATTGGTATTATTCTTTTCCAGGAAACACATTTCTGCTCAGACCATATCCCCATTATACATAGTAAGCATTATCCAACATGGTTCCATGATTCATTCCCATATTCTAAATCCCGAGGTGCCTCCATTGCAATCCATAAAAAAAACGCTACCTCATCAAATTCAGGAGGGGTAGAGATGGTAGGTCTTTACTCTTAAAAATCTCACTATATGGAATTTGTTTTACAATTATCGATCTATATTTGCCAAATTATGTTCAGTTCAAGATTGGAATACAGGTTCTTATGAAGGTAATGGAAAGAGTAGAAGGGACGGTTATTATCAAAGGACATTTTTATTTTGTAATGGATTCAAAACTAGATACAACTGCAATTCTTTCACATAAAGCTAGCAGTCAATTAAAAGAATTTAAACAGTTACTTGTAAAATATCAGATATTGGACCAATGGAGGGTTCAACATCTGACAGAGAAAGACAGTATACTCATTTTATTCGACCATACATAATACATATAGAACAGATTAGGCTACCGGGTGCATCAGGTCCTTCAGCCCTTGGCGTTGTGACACCACCACTCCTATTGCTGACTCTGAAGCATCTACCTCCAGGATGTAGGGTAGGGCTGGGTTAGGGTGGCTTAGGATAGGTGCAGAGGTGAACAAATCCTTTAAGGTCTGGAACACTTTTTTTGCTTCTGTACTCCAGTTGAATCGCAGGTGCGACTTGGTTAACTGGGTGATGGGGGTTATTATGGCTGAGAACCCCTTGATGAATCTCCTGTCAAAGTTTGTGAATCCTATGAATCTCTGCACCCCCTTCTTGTCGGTGGGTGCCAGCCAATCCAGTATAGCGGGAACCTTTTGGGTGTCCATTTTGATTCCTGCTAGAGAGATCCTTAACCCCAAAAACTGGATCTTCTGGCGTTTTAACTCACACTTCTCCAGTTTGGCGTAAAGCCTCTGTTGGCTAAGTCGGAGCAGGACATTCTTGACATGTCCCCGGTGATCGTTCAGGGATAAGGAAAAGATTAGGATATCATCCAGATACACAATGACAAAGATGTCTGGAAAGTTCCAGGAACACATCGTTGATGAAGTGCTGGAAGGTAGCTGGCGAATTGCATACCAAACACTCATAGTGGTCAAACCTGGTGCGAAAAGCTGTCTTCCACTCACCCCCTTCTCTGATGCAGACCAAGTTATACGCTCCGATTAGGTCCAGTTTGGTGAAAATGGTTGCTGCCCTTAACTTTTGGAATAATTCAGGCATCAAGGGGAGAGGGTAGCGGTTCTTAACCGTGATCTTATTCAGTTCTCTGTAATCAACACATGGCCGTAAAGATTGGTCTTTCTTGGTCACGAAAAATATTCAAGCCCCTGCAGGGGATGTGGACGGATGAATCCTTTCTTGGGATTCTTGTCCACATACTCCCTTAGTGCCCCTTGTTCCTTCTCGGATAGGGGAAAGATGTGCCTGAAAGGGATCTGTAAGAGTCCAGGGCTTACTACGCATGCACCAATGGCGCGTTGCCGCAAGAGGAAATCCGTGCCAACTGAGCATGCGTCAAAGACACCTCAGTGTGCCAACCCGCATCTGCGCAGAAGACCTGATGGAAAAAGGCAGGAAATGCCCAGAAGGCAAAGAGGAAGTGACCTCAACCTGATGGAAAAAGGCGGGAAAATGCCCAGGAGGCTCACAGGAAGTGACCTCAAACTTCCCTATATAAGCCCAGCCCAGACACTGCCAAATTGCTGGATTATCTTCAGTCCACCCTTGTTCCTTTGCTAGTGTGTGATCTGTCTGAACTTGTTGTGACCTGGAAACCTATTTGACTAGTCTTGATTGCTACTTGCCATTGACCTCGGATTTGTACCTTGACCGTTCTACTTCTTTGCCCCTTTTGTACTCAGCAGCCAGATTGGAACCGACCCCGGCTTGGATCTCGACCATTCATTTTCTGATTAACCCTTTTATACTTTGTTGCCAAACTGGACTTGACCTCGGCTCAGATCTCGGACTGAGGCTTGCATGGTGCTTCGCACCCCTGGCTCCCGTGAAACTCGGTGTCCACCAAGTCTCTGTCTCCATCTCCAGAGGTTTCAAGGACCCAAGGTGCAAGGGAGGCCTCCCCACTACTTCGGTCTCACATCAGGTACATGGCCCGCATGACAGGATCTCGGCCCCAGGGAGTAACTTTATGGGGCAGTCATATAGTCTATGGGGTGGCAGCGTGTCTGCCCCCTGGATTGCCAGGGTAATCAAGGCCTCCAGGGTACTGGGTACACCGACCCAGGCGAGCTCGCCCTTGAGGTTCTCAGAAAGGCCCAGAGGGAATTGTTGTCATAGAGCAGCATTATTCCATTGGGTGTCCCCACTCCACCCTCAGAAATCTGATACATAGTCCTCGGCTGCTCGCCGACCCTGCTGAAGTGTGTGGAGGGCTGCTTCGGCCGCAACGGTACGTTGGGGGTCATCGTATAGCTGCGCCATTGCATTGAAGAAAGATGATATCTCTTGAACATGTGTGTCATTCCTCTCCAGTAACTGGTGGGCCCAGGACTGAGGCTCCCCTTGCAGGAGAGCGATGATGAATCCAATCTTTGTGGCTTCCAGGGAAAAGTTTCAGGGTTGGAGCGCAAAATATAGCTGACATTCACTTAATGTTTAAAATTATTTATCATAAGCCTGTTCAAATTGCCCATCTTACTTTCTCCACGGGTGAAAAAGACCTTACTTTTAGAGAAATTCAGGCCATTCAAGATCTCATGGAACTCTGGGAGGAGAATGGCGACTCTGTTGACTTGCCATTCGGCCCCCCTCTATTGACCAAAGAGTCAGTTTCAGATAGATGTTTCCCCCCTCCCTTATTTAAGCCCAGATCTAGGAGTTTCCCCACTCTGGGAAATAATCTGAACATCTGGGCTTTTGTACAACAGATAACCAAAGAAGTGGAGGAGATGAGTTGTCCGAGGTTCTCCTCGGACAACCTATCTCCACAACTGAGGAAGGTTTTGGTATCTTTGCAAAATAACCTGAGGGTTAACTAGGGGGCAATCAAGGGGTTAAAACATTTATTAGGTAGTATATGGAGGTCCCTGACGCTATAAAACGCTGACGGCGAACCTAAATATTTACCTCCCTAACTAGCGTCACCAGTGACACTAACACAGCGATCAGAAAATTGATCGCTTAGTGACACTGGCGATGGGGGGTGATCAAGGGGTTAAAACTTTATTAGGTGGGTTAGGGGGGTACCCTAGACCTAAAGGGGGCTAATACTGACTGCCCTAACACACTAACTGTCACAAACTGACACCATGCAGTAATCAGAAAAAAAAAAGTATGACGGGGGGGAGGGGTGATTAGGGGGTGATCGAGGGGTAAAGGGGGGTGTTTTGTGTGCCTGGCATGTTCTACTGTGTGTGTGTTTTCACTCACATTGCAGTCTTCTCTCCTCGGCGCCGGAATGGAAAATACCGAGCCGAGAAGAGATGACATAATTTCCTTTGCTGCTGTTTAGCATACAGCAGCAGAGGAATCATTTCATTGGCCGGCGGCGATCGTGAGGGGGAGCCACGAATGGATGGCCTCCCCCTCACCTCCGGTCGCCACTGGACAAAAACGGACCGCCTCGGGCACCGGGGGGGGGTCCGATTGGACCCCCCCACCCGCGGGAGGCAGATCACGTATATGTGCGTGATTCTGCCTGTCCGTGCCACTTTGCCGACGTACATCGGCGTGAGGCGGTCTTTAAGTGGATAATCCTCTCTTTCAGGTAATGCTCTATAGTACAAATATCCCACCAAGTGCGTATTTGTTTTTCTAGAGCATTACCCAAAGAAATAAATAATCAAAATTCTCATCGGTTGGTGGTTGTTCATCAACCGAAAAGAGACTATCAAGGTCAATCTGTCTGCTTTGCAAATACCTAAAAATATCCATAGCAAGCTAGAGTAAACAATAATCAATATACAAACAAAAAGGAGACAATAAGCCCTACTCCAATCCTCCTATCTCAGCACTAAAGGATATTCCGTATATACAGATGGAAGATAATAATGGTAATAAACCGCAGTGGTTTAACCTGATGTCACCATATTCTGAGTGAGATATCTCTCAGCAGCCACTTAATACAAAAAGAAATAGAAATATAAATATGGATGAATGAATGTACTATATGAAACAGCAATTAACCCATCAAAGCAGCGCTATTTTCAGTCCTCAATGCTGACTGATAAAACAAAGTCTTTGTAAATGCAAGCAAAACACATGCAGGCAGGTAAATTCCAACAAAAACACAGCGGTTGGAGCTCGGTCTGGATTCCCTTATATGAATAGTAGATCTGATGAGTGCACCTTTCACCATCTATTGGGACACCTTGTGCTGCACACACCCGTAGGGGTTCAAACTCACAGGAGCCAAGAGGTTAACAAGCCTTGGATCAAATCCTCTCTCTGTTTACTCCCAAAGTCCTCCAGGGTGGATGATCAGATAACAGCAACAATGTCCACATGTAAAAAAGAGACCCCGAATAGTCCAGTACCGTTTTGATAATTTATTGTAAGTCACAAATAAGAGAAAAAAAAAACGAATAAAGTAAATGCACTGTAAAAATCAGTGGGCACAGTTCCTTACAAAGGATAGCCTTCTAGCTTTCAGTTGGTTGGTAATAGTGGATAACTCAAACTGCTTCTCTCAAAGCACAAGGGTACTGGTTGCAGACTGGATGGATGATACACACTCACAGCTGATCAGTCCTTCATTCCGCTAGTATACAACTACAAGCTTGGAGCGCACTGCGTGTCAACCAGGCACAGCTGATCCGCACTTCCTCCCTCTCGTGTCTGAAGCTTCAGGCTAGAAGCACACTGCGTCCTCACGTGATAACGGTTGCCGTGGTATCATGCTCTGACTAGTTTCGTCAGGAAGACTTTTTCAAAGAGCATGACTACATGGCTTGTTGAACAAAATTTATCTGAAAACCAGGGGGTGGGGCGCGACCAACACTCCGCCCTAATGAGTTAATACTTGGTAAGCACTAGGTCTGATTGGAAGGTGCGTCCCTATCTTAAACTGGGAACGTATCCATACGCCAACCAACCAAAAGCTGCAGGCTGCACATTTAAATGACACCGCAGTCTATTTATACCAGAATCTTGCATTACATCTGCAAACTCCCAATTCCTTGTGAGAAACAGTGCTTATGTCCTGGATTAAAACTAAACATCTCCTCTTCCATATATTCCAGGTGCAACTGAAGAGAGAGAGTCGCTTAACTCCCAAACATAATTAAGCTATATGGATGTCGCAGTGTAGTGACCAAGTGATTAAAATACCCATAGTTCCTCACCCGATATAATTATCATATTAAATCAGAAAAGATTATCACATTGCGACATAAAATTGACATAAAATTAACAAAAAATAAAAATGTTACATACAAAATCGCATATAACCGCATATAATCGCAGCAACATCGGAACTTGTGATAAAATCAAGAAAATAATAATGATTAAAATCTAATCAGATTAAAATTACCTGACATACCTATTGACATAAAATGTTACATGCAAAATCGCATATAATCGCAGCAACCTCGGAACTTGTGATGAAATCACAAAAATAATAGTGGTTAAAATCCAATCAGATTAAAATTACCTGCATGGCGTAATCTAAAATTCTACGTAGATAGAAAGCGGAAGTTGATAAAAGATTCTCCAGTACCGCTCTGTATTACATAGTTCCATATTGTACATATACAATAAAAAAATATGTAATCCAAACGGGGCATAGTTATTAAGTTAACTATACAGAAAACAGATCAAAATCTCAGCGTGAGGAACCCCTCCATTAAAACTCTAATACATTGTGTAATCGTCCACTCTAATGAACCTAAAAATCGCTGATAAAGCAATTAATATCGAGTTCGATATTTAACCCTTTCAGGCTAAGAGTGTCAGTTAAAAAAAATCAATTGAGTTTCTTTTTTTGATAAATCCCTTATTATATTACCCCCCCCTCCAAGATTGTTTGATGTGATCCATCCCCCAAAATAACAATCCAGCAGGATCTTGTCCGTGATGTAATTTGAAATGCAGGGATACGTTATGGTCTTTATAGCCAATAGTAATGTTGTGCACATGCTCAGCGATTCTCACTCTTAAAAGACGCTTAGTGCGACCTATGTACATTAATCCACATGGACAACGCAGGGCATACACTACATGTGATGTATTACATGTTATTAAGTGCTTAATTTCAAATTCCCTATTGTTGGAAGTTGCAGTAAATTTTTCTATTTTTCTCATAGGTCTCGCCACCATTCTACACGCTTTGCACTTCCGGCACGCAAAAAAAACATTTTGTTCCCAGAAGGTTGGATTTCTCCCGGGGGGGGATCAATAATCTTTTTGACTATAACATCCCCAAAGCTTGGCGCCTTACGGTAAATGAACTTGGGCCTGTCAGGTAGAACACTTGCCAGTGTCCTATCCAGACAAAGGACATGCCAATGCTTATGGAAAATATTCTCCACCTCCTTGTACTGTGAGTGGAAAGGGAGATATGAAACTCCATTCATGATCTAAGTTTCTTTCCATCCTGGGTGCATCTCTTAAACAATGATCTCGAGGGAGAGACCTAATCTCCTCAATAATAGGGTCCAAAAACCGAGGTTTATACCCTTTTTCCACAAACTTATTTTTTAATACTGTAACCTGTTGGTCAAAATCCTCTAATTCGGAGCAATTTCTCCTGACCCTCAATATTTGGCCCTTGGGCACATTTTTCAACCATAGCAGATGGTGGCCGCTATGCACTGGAAGATAATTATTTCTGTCGGTGGGTTTGAAGAACATTTTCGTTTGTACTCTGTCACCAACTCTGTAGATGTTCACATCTAAAAAGTGTATTTCCTCAGTGCTCCACTGGCTCGTAAGTCTGATATTATGAGTATTGTTGTTCAAATGAGACATATAATCTTGAAGTGCCAGTTCTGAACCTGCCCATATCAATATCAGGTAATCAATATAGCATTTGTAATATGAGTTCTGGTCGTCTGTCTCTAAAAATCTCTTTATCCTCTCATTCACCCATAAAGAGGTTAGCGATGCTGGGCGCGAATTTCGCGCCCATTGCAACACCCCTCTTCTGGGTGAAGAAATGATGGTCAAACCAGAAGTAATTGTGAGAGAGACAGAAGTCTAACGCATCTCTAAGAAATATTTTTTGTCTCAGAGGCAGATCTTCCCTTTTACTCAATGCCCAATTGAGTGCTAGTAGAGCATCCTCATGTTGGATAATAGTGTATTAGCGAGACCTATGAGAAAAATAGAAAAATTCACTGCAACTTCTAACAATAGGGAATTTGAAATCAAGCACTTTATAACATGTAATACATCACATGTAGTGTATGCCCTGCGCTGTCCATGTGGATCAATGTACATAGGTCTAAGCGTCTTTTAAGAGAATCACTGAGCATGTGCACAACATTACTATTGGCTTATAAAGACCATAACGTATCCCTGCATTTCAAATTACATCACGGACAAGATCCTGCTGGATTGTTATTTTGGGGGATTGATCACATCAACAATCTTGGATTGGGGGTAATATAATAAGAGATTTATCAAAAAAGAAACTCAATGGATTTTTTAACTGACACTCTTAGCCCGAAAGGGTTAAATATCGAACTCGATATTAATTGCTTTATCAGCGATTTTTAGGTTCACTAGAGTGGACGATTACACAATGTATAATGCCCCGTACACACGGTCGGACTTTGTTCGGACATTCTGACAACAAAATCCTAGGATTTTTTCCGACGGATGTTGGCTCAAACTTGTTTTGCCTACACACGGTCGCACAAAGTTGTCAGAATTTCCGATCGACAACCACGCGGTCACGTACACCACGTACGACGAGACTAGAAAAGGCCGGTTCAGAACCAAGCGCGGCACCCTTTGGGCTCCTTTTGCTAATCTCGTGTTAGTAAAAGTTTGGTGAGAGACGATTCGCGCTTTTTCAGACTCGTGGCTTTCAGATCGTTTTCTGCCGTTCAGTTTGTGCTTGTGGGTTTGTATCTGCTCTTCAGTGCGTGCAAGCAAGTTCCGCGTGACTTTAAGTAGTCATTGTATTCTTGTTCGTTCGTTACTGGTATTCAGGTCGCTCTTCACAGGCCTTGCTGTTCTTCAGTGCGCTCTGTTACTTCGTTCTGAGCAGCCGACCGTTTTCTAGCCATGTTTCGTATGCGTACTCCTCGTACAGTTCGTGCTGTGTGGTGGCTTGGTGTTGGGGTCCTGACCTTGACACAAGTCCAGTCCATGAACAGGGTGGAGAGGAGTTCATGGACCAAGAATTGGTTGCTTCAGCGTGACCAGTTCTGTCATATGCCTTTGTTCCGTGAGATCCGTGAGAAATATCCTGATGATTTCAGGAACTTTCTCCGGATGACGGACCCCGTGTTTCACCGTTTGTTGGCTTCGCTGACCCCCTATATCAGCAGGCAGGATACCTACCTGCATGAGGCAAGCCATCGCTGCGGAGCAGAGGTTGGTCCCTACCCTGCGGTATTTGGCCACAGGGAGAAGTCTGCAGGACCTCAAGTTTTCGACAGGCATCTCCCCCCAGGCTCTTCTTTGTGGACATTTACTGCTTGTGTTTGTTTGAGCTGACCCTGACAGAAATGTGTGGAGTGCAGAAAATGTTGTGATTGTGTAACCAAAGCTGTTGGCTGTTATTTACTAAATGCAAAGACACTTTTCACTACAAGTGCACTTGCAACTGCACTGAAACTGCACTTGTAGTGCAAAGTGGATTTGCCCTTAGGAAAAAACCCCAAGTTTCTCAGAAAACAACAATTACATCACCCCAAAAGTGTTGTAGCGTTGAGACAATAATCCACACATTCTTGATTAACAACCATTTTTTTTAATACCTGCACAATCACATGTGCATTTACCAAAGGTTTTTCTGACAAACCGACATGTTTGTTGTATACCAATTTTTGTGGTGTCATTATCCAAAATCAAAATGTGCATTTTATAGAAAACAGGCCTGTGTAAAAACAACAAGAAAGACACAAATCTTGATCTTACAAAGTTCACATTTGGTAGAACTGGAAGGCAATATCAGACATGAGTATTTAGGAACTGTGTTTGATATTGCGTTCAGATGGGGGGAAATCACCCCTGGAAAAGCCAAATTTGGAAGATGCACACCAATTTCCCAATGTCAACATGTGCTATCTGCCATCAGGGGGGATCAAGGGATGTGTTTTGGGGGAGAAAGCCCTTCCTCACCGCTACTTTATTATTGAGGAAGGGGTTGCACCCCCAAAACGCGTCCATTGATCTCCCGTGATGGCAGATAGCACATGTTGACACACTGTGTGCATCCTCCAAATTTGGCTTTGGGAAAAATCACAAAAACATTTCGCACATTGTAGCACACAAAAGAAGAAAGTGATTTGGAGGGATTTTAAACTCGCCCCAAAACATCAATGATGTTTTTAGGAAGAAATAGTAAGTAACTGTGGGCATACACAGGCACTAAGACGGATCTCCCAATCCCTGGGTAAATTTGGAATAAAGTGAAAGTAGGAATTCTTTCAAGAAATTATGGGATTTTTGTGGGGGATGATACGTCTAATTCCAGTAGGCATTAAAGATGAGAGTATTTAAAATAATAAATTTTATTAAATAGTAGTAAAAGGGAGTGTACAGAACAAATCAAAATACATATAAACGACCAGTATAACCATCCGGTATTATGTTCAAATTTCATTCATGCCTGTTTGCCAACATGTTTCGCAACCGTTTTATTGCTTCATCAGGGCATATGTCGGCATCATTAGTTATTTTGAACTATATAAATAACAGATAAATATATAATTATATAGTGGTCATACATGTTCAAGTATACCGAAAGATATATGACATTAAGTCAAAGTATTCAATCTAATAGTCTCACCTACTGGTACAAGTCTAAAACCAAATAGCACAAGCTACCATTGCCAGATATCGTCCACCGCACCTACTGCCACAGAAAATCCGAGGGTGCCAGATCCCAACCAGATAATGCCAATAGAAGGACTGGACCATGCACCAGCCAGACTGGAATCTAATGTGTGAGAGGCAAGATGGAGAAATAGGTAAGCCTTTCAGCTACCCAGTCCAGATGGATTATATACAGTATCTACTTAGTATGTTTAGTGGGATAATTATTGTAGCATATAATAAATATCACCAAAGCAGTGTTAGTATTAGCAGTTATATACCGCCAATAAAACTTAGAGGTGAGAATCTATTTAATTGTATAATTTAAACATAGTTAAAGATTCCAAGCCATGGTCTAATACATCCTTGCAAGGGATTGCCATGCAATCTGCCCCTGCTTGTAATTATAGCAAACTATAATACAGCTTTATGATTTCCAAGGATACATAAGAGGGGACAAAAGTATTATAATAACCCATAAGTAGTTTGGAACGTAGGTTCCGTTTGATAGTTTACCTGTAGGGCTCAGTGGTAAGGGCTCCTCAAGCGCATAAGACCCTCCTGTCAGCGTGGATGGAGTGAAGCCGACTGCGTCTGTAGACACAGCGGCGGCTCCATCTATTGGCATGGTCCCACCGGAAGTGAAAAGGTCAGTGATGACCTCCGGCATCACTTCCGGTCCGGACGTCCCCGCATATGACGTGCGCGCATCACTCCAGACGTGTGCACGTCAGCGAGTGCGCGCGCATTGCCCATACTAGAGTGACACAGTAAGGGCATATAGGGCTGATATGGGAAGCTCCACCCCGTAGCGCGGGGACGTCCGAATCCCCCTATCTAAGGCAGAAGCAGCAGTACAGTACCCGATTAATCCAGCAGATGGGGTGCTAGATTCAAATATAGTCCCGCATATGACTATATATATTAGAATTTTGAAACATACTAAAGGTATAGAATATTAGATGTCTTACTAAATTAGGCATGATATTAACCCATGCAGGGATCTTTCCCCTCCAGACCAAACAGGTATGCATGGATAAGAGTCTATCAGCCATTTAAAATTGCTTATATACTGATAGCTCATGCAGGGATCATTCCCCTCAAGACCAAACAGGTATGCATGAGTCAGATTTGTGGCAGCCATTCATTCATTTGACAAGATGGAAAAAAAAATAAAATAAAAAAAAGGGGGGGGGTATATTTGAAAAATTGTAACAAAGCACTCTCCTACAAATCATTTTTGTAATATAAATATTGTGAACCTTAGGTGGTATATTTGTCCCTTTTTCTTCCTTTCCCCCCCCCCCCTTTTTTTTTTTTTTTCCATCTTGTCAAATGAATGAATGGCTGCCACAAATCTGACTCATGCATACCTGTTTGGTCTTGAGGGGAATGATCCCTGCATGAGCTATCAGTATATTTGAACAAAAGAATAGGGGATGACCAACTATTTTAGGAGAGGAAGCCGTGCCACGTCCAAAACTTAATGAATACAAAACAAAGGGTTCCCCTAGGTGGACTTTTCCGGCACTTGCAAAAGCAAACAGGTGAAGTGTGTACAGAGTAGGGGGCATAAGTATATAGATAAAAGGTATAATTTTATTTGTATAGAAAAATACATCAAATAAAAAACAAGCAATGAATATACATAGTAATACAATGGAAACTACATAGTAGCTATGATGAACAAAAAGCAATAATTGATAAGGGAGCTCTTCTCAAGCCCAACGCGTTTCGGGGTACTATATATCTGTACGATCCTTCTTCAGGGGCAAAATTGAGAGAGAGGGTTTCATCTATGCTGATAGGAGGGAAATGGAGAGGAGAAGGTCAGGAAAATGGTTAAACCTATATAGTATCATATGGGAGATTGGGATGATCGATTGATCACCTACCTGAAACTACGATTGGTTGCTTGTAAAAGTTTATAAAAACAAAAGCCAAACAGGGCACTAGAGGAAGACAGGATGTGGCAATACGTATAGGTATTATAGCCAGTAAATCTACATATTTGGATGGTGAAATGTGCAGGGTGGTAGGCTGCAGTCACCGTGGGGAGATGTGACAGTACTCCCGTCCCGCCCAACCCGGGCGCGTGCAAACCGGAGCGGCGTGCTGAGGTCACAGAAAAGCGTCCCTGGAAGATAAGAAAATGTAGAGGGGACCTTTAGGAGAGGGTCCAAAATGTATAGGTAGGGGGGAGGGGTAATTCCATAGATATAAGAGTTTAATCAGAGAAAGCATAGTAAGTGTATAGTTAATATGCATAGAATGAGCACTAAGAAAAGGGGGACTGATAAAAGAAAATCCAGTTTACCCTATATCATAGTGACAGAGTACACCTGTGTATATATATGGGATACAATCCAACATAGTATATATTAAGAGTAGATGCACAGTAACAAGTCATAAAATGACTGTTGTATATATATGCATACTGAAAACGTATAAAGTAGCCAAAGGCAAGGTACAATTGTGAGCATGACCATAATATATACATGATAAGTGATACAAATGCAGTGTTGCAGGGCCTGTTATAGGATGTATAAACAACAGAGCCCAGAGTCAGAACATACTTAAGATGAGAATTGTATGGTTAGTATAACAGTGTGGAAGAGTATTGAATATATTTGAAAAAATATGTACTTATATTTGTTATATATGTTCTATTGTCATGTGTATTTATTTGCTCCCTGAAGTTCAATAGCCTTTTTTGTCAATGAGTGTCATATGTATTTGGTATTGCCTACTGTCCCCTATACCAATTTATAATCCCACTTTTTCACACAATACTTTAGTTCCCCGCTCACGCAGTTGGTATGGGTTATTTTTGCATATTGGAAGATATCGAAATGTCCACGATTTATTATTAGCCGCCCCACCTCTTGGGTATGTGTCTCCTTATATATGTAATTTTGTCTTGTTCCATCTTTTGTGACACATCCTCCCTTCCCCCGCCCTCCCCGAGGCGCTGGTGGCCGGAGCGGCTGCCCGGCACGGAAAGCCGCCACAGGATTTCTTTGGGCGGCGCTTAGGGAGGTATCTGGGCGTTCTCCATCCCACGCCCACTGCCTCCATGTTGCCACTCCGGCGGGCATGCGCAGTCCGCCGGAGTGGTACTTCCGTGCCGGTGGGGCGGGTGTGCGCGACGCTGTCATAAAATGACTGTTGTATATATATGCATACTGAAAACGTATAAAGTAGCCAAAGGCAAGGTACAATTGTGAGCATGACCATAATATATACATGATAAGTGATACAAATGCAGTGTTGCAGGGCCTGTTATAGGATGTATAAACAACAGAGCCCAGAGTCAGAACATACTTAAGATGAGAATTGTATGGTTAGTATAACAGTGTGGAAGAGTATTGAATATATTTGAAAAAAACATACCTTGGATGGAGATAAAAGTATAAGTCACGACCTCACAGCCAAACATCCAGCAAGTGTAATGTCCTGCTGGGAAGTGAGGAGGGGTAGTTGATATAGTGCTCAATCAGCTGGCCTCAGAATGAGGCACAGCTGTTTAATGAGAAAACGTAGGCAGGGACGTGTTGTATTGACCCCCCGAGGCGGGGGTGCGCGGCGCCGCCCCAACCGCGCATGCTCGAACGTCACGGCGTTTGGAACAGCGTCGCGCACACCCGCCCCACCGGCACGGAAGTACCACTCCGGCGGACTGCGCATGGCAACATGGAGGCAGTGGGCGTGGGATGGAGAACGCCCAGATACCTCCCTAAGCGCCGCCCAAGGAAATCCTGTGGCGGCTTTCCGTGCCGGGCAGCCACTCCGGCCACCAGCGCCTCGGGGAGGGCGGGGGAAGGGAGGATGTGTCACAAAAGATGGAACAAGACAAAATTACATATATAAGGAGACACATACCCAAGAGGTGGGGCGGCTAATAATAAATCGTGGACATTTCGATATCTTCCAATATGCAAAAATAACCCATACCAACTGCGTGAGCGGGGAACTAAAGTATTGTGTGAAAAAGTGGGATTATAAATTGGTATAGGGGACAGTAGGCAATACCAAATACATATGACACTCATTGACAAAAAAGGCTATTGAACTTCAGGGAGCAAATAAATACACATGACAATAGAACATATATAACAAATATAAGTACATGATGGTTAGAAACAATGGCAAACATAAATACATCATATACAGACCCAGTGTAAGGGCCAAAAAAGGAGGAGCAAAACAAGAGGGGAAGTGATTTGGTAAACTAATTGGTTTTACAAGAGAATGACCAGGCTGATTGTGCGTCACAATACATGGTCCCCTGTGGTACCAACTACAAACTGTATCGGGAAACATAAGTAGATAGTGGGCCAGTAATTCCAAAAGGTGGAAAGAAGTAGGGTAAGGGAGAGGGAGGGGAAAGGAAAGAAAAGGAAGGGGGAGAGGGGAGTAAAAGGGGGGGTGAGGGGAAGGGAGGTGGGGGGGGAAAGGAAAGGGAGGGGAGGCCTGTATGTGGCAGACATGCAGCCTGGTGTACAGAATAATCAGGGGTAGACAATAGTCACAAATCAATGAAATATCAAAACAACATAACATAATTAAACATAATTGAAAGTAACCGTGAAAAATAACCCTATTTCTCCATACCTCCGGAATTGAAGCCTTGTAGAAAGGGTTTAAAACAAACCGCTTCATTCAGGCCTGGAGGTGTAGTGGCCTTAAGTAAATGGATCCATTTGAGTTCTCTCTGAAGTAGGATTTTATTCCAGTCACCCCCTCTGGGGTTAGGGTGTATACGGTCCAAAATTAAAAATTTGATGGAGGGAAATTTGCCTCCATGTACCAGTGTTACATGTCGGCCAAGGGGTAAATCGGGGTCTGCTGTTTTCATAGCCACGATATGCCTGTAGGCTCGTCGCCAAAACTCGAGCTTGGTTTTTCCTATATAGAAACAGCCGCAGTTGCACTGGAGTAGATAAACCACTCCAGTGGTTCTGCAGTTAGCGAAATGTTTGGGGAAAAAAGGTTTTCCGTTTGGAAGAGTCGGGTTTTTTTGGGTAAGCATGTAACCACAATAGTGGCATGAGCCACAGGCAAAGGTGCCCCTATATTTACAGTGGACTGTCGATGGTCTGAACTCACTTTTGGTGATCTGGTCACCAATGGAGGTAGCTCTTTTAAAGGTGAAGTGGGGCTTTTCTGGGACTAGATGGCCTAGACTAGGGTCTAGGGCCAATAGATGCCAATATTTGTCAACTATTTTTTTGGTTTGGCGATTTTGTTGATGGTATGTTGTAATGATACTGAGTGGGTAAGAGTCTTTTAGTTGTTTGGTAGAATGAAGAAGTGTTTGTCTAGATTTGCTATTGGCTTTACGAAAGGCTCTTTTGAGGGACTTGTGAGAGTAGCCGCGTAAAAGCAGTCTATCTCGGAGAGCAGAAGCCTCTGTGAGAAAATTACTGTTGTCTGTACAGTTACGCTTAATCCTAATGTATTGGGAGTAAGGGATGGAGTCAATCAATGGTTTGGGATGAAAACTAGCAGCGTGCAAAACAGTATTGCCGGCAGTGCTCTTTCTGAACAATTTGGTGGAAAGTTTTCCCTGTCCGTCCTTGAAAATCTCAATATCCAAGAAGGTTACATGGGTATTGTCACAAGACATGGTAAATGTAAGATTAAAATCATTCTTATTCATCCGAAATATGAACTGCTCGAGTACATCCAACGGACCCTCCCATACGACCAAAATGTCGTCTATGTATCGATACCACGTTTGGATGTGGTTAGTATATTGGGTGAGGTTCTCATCTGAGAAGAGGGCTTTCTCCCACTCCCCCAGGTACAGGTTAGCATACGATGGGGCACAACAAGTCCCCATCGCCACCCCCTGCACCTGGAGGTAGTGGGAGCCAAGGAAGGTAAAAACGTTGTGGGTGAGGATGTACTCGAGCAGTTCCATGATGAATTCATTATAACTAGAAACAGAATGCACCTGTCTCAAAAGTACGTGTCTGATTGCTGCCAATCCCAATACATGGGGGATAGAGCTATAGAGAGTCTCCACGTCAACAGTGACAAGTAGAGCTCGGTCCGAAATAGAAAGGTGGTCCACGATTTGTAACAATCGGCTAGTGTCCTTTACATAGGATGGTAGAGATAGGGGTCTAAGGTGTTCGTCAATCAGTTTGCTGGCATTTTCACTTATAGAGCCCACACCGGAGATAATCGGTTTACCCGGTGGGTCTTTGAGATTCTTGTGCACTTTGGGGAGTGCATAAAACGTAGGGGTTTTGGGAAAATTATTTCTTACAAAAGTCCAGGTAGCCTTACTAATAGTATGGTTAAGAAAAGCAGAATCGACCAATGCGTAAAATTCCTTGTTATACTTCTCGACAATGGAGGCCGGCATACGGCGATACCAGTCTGCATTGTTGAGAATTTTGCTGCACATTTTAATGTAGTGGTTGTTGTCCAACACCACAACATTACCCCCCTTATCAGAGGGTTTTATGGTAATAGTATCATTCGCCTTAAGGGAGTTGAGTGCCTCTAGTTCTTTTGGGTTTAGGTTGAGGGGTTCATGTTGTTTTATTCTTAGTTTCTCCAGGTCATTGTTGACCAATTTAAGAAAGGTTGCTGCATTCGGGCATGTGCTCGGTGGTGGGCACAGGTCCGATTTTTTCTTTAGTTTGGAAGTACTCGGGTGCGGGTAAGCGTCTGAATCGTCTATTTGTTGAAGGATACGTGAGAGATCAATCTGATCTATCAGATCTGATGTATCGCTCTCCTCCAATAGCGCAACAAGCTGGTCAAGAGCTCGATTTTCCTGGGGGGTGACAGTGGTTGTGGCATCATGTTTCTGATAAAGTTTCCTAAGGATTAGTTTTCGAATAAAAAGTTGGAGATCCTTGTAAAATTCGAATTTATCCAGTCTATGGTCTGGGCAGAAATTCAGTCCCTTTTTCAGGATGGAAATTTCGTAGGTAGTGAGAGGATGGGAGGATAAATTAATGATGCTTAAATCATCATCCGAACGTGTGCAAGTGTTGGGAGGAGAATTTATAGTGTTAATTGTGTGTAGGTATTGAGGTTTGGTGGGGGTGGTTTTAAGCCCGCCAACACTAGATCTAAAAAAGAAGAATCATTGCGGTTAGGCTCGTGTACATTACTCGTGTTCCGCGAGGGGGGAAGTGGGTGTGCCTGTGCAGAGTGGTTGGACAGGGGTTCTTTCATGGTGTTGTCAGAGTGTGCAGTGGAAAGGGGGTTGGATTTCTTTTCTGTGCTGGATTTTTTAGGCTTTTGATCTAAAGTGGGATCGCCAGAAAGTTGGCGTTTAGTGCCAACGGATGGTTTGGCTTTAGAGATAATAAGTGGAGGAATGTGTGATGAGGATTTATTAGAAGAGGGATTTTGAGATGTGTAGTAATTCCTGGTTGTCCTATTGTTTTGATTCCATTTATAGGCCTTTCCGGCCTCGAATGCATTTTTGTCCCTGTGAAATTTGGAATTTTTCTTAATCAAAATATTTTTGTTAAAGGATTCAAGGTGAATTTTGAGTTTGTTCTCTTTGGTGGAAACTGAGGGGTGTGCCTGAAATGTCTTTAGACGTTCGCAAATCTTGGTAATTTCAGTGTCTAGTACTAGAGATCTTTTTGTATATTCATCAATGAGTATCTGCATAAGGTTGCGTGAGCATGTCTGTAGGGTGTTCTCCCATGTGGATCTGAAAGTCGCATCCAGATCCTCCAAAGTAGGGAAGATCTGGATGCGAAGGCCCAACGGGTTAATGTTGCTCTTCATATATTCTTGAAAAGACCTAACGTGCCAAAAAAATGATGACTTTTTTTCTAAGTTTTTGGCAAGTTTGAAGAATAGGGAGGAAATCTCAGCTTCAGTTCGGTCAGTGTCGCCGAATTTGTCTAAGTATTGTTGCATCAAGGTTTCCCAATCCTGACCCAGAAATATATTCTCAAATTGAGGAGTCTCCGTTTCAGATGTCATTTTTAAGAAGAAAAAAAGGGGGAGGGAGGGATAAGATGTCTAAAAATATTGTGAGAGTTAAGGATTAACAAAAGGGGAGGTAAGGGAATTTCTCTCCCAGGGGGGGAGGGGGGGGGGGAGGGAAAACCTGGGAGGGAGGAAATGCAATCCCGTGGGGGATGTACTATGGATTTAGTATAATTCTTTTTGTATAAAAAACCTAAAAGCGTTGGTCAAATGGGGAGTGGTATTTGCTACCAAAGAGACATTTGAACAAAAGAATAGGGGATGACCAACTATTTTAGGAGAGGAAGCCGTGCCACGTCCAAAACTTAATGAATACAAAACAAAGGGTTCCCCTAGGTGGACTTTTCCGGCACTTGCAAAAGCAAACAGGTGAAGTGTGTACAGAGTAGGGGGCATAAGTATATAGATAAAAGGTATAATTTTATTTGTATAGAAAAATACATCAAATAAAAAACAAGCAATGAATATACATAGTAATACAATGGAAACTACATAGTAGCTATGATGAACAAAAAGCAATAATTGATAAGGGAGCTCTTCTCAAGCCCAACGCGTTTCGGGGTACTATATATCTGTACGATCCTTCTTCAGGGGCAAAATTGAGAGAGAGGGTTTCATCTATGCTGATAGGAGGGAAATGGAGAGGAGAAGGTCAGGAAAATGGTTAAACCTATATAGTATCATATGGGAGATTGGGATGATCGATTGATCACCTACCTGAAACTACGATTGGTTGCTTGTAAAAGTTTATAAAAACAAAAGCCAAACAGGGCACTAGAGGAAGACAGGATGTGGCAATACGTATAGGTATTATAGCCAGTAGGTCTACATATTTGGATGGTGAAATGTGCAGGGTGGTAGGCTGCAGTCACCGTGGGGAGATGTGACAGTACTCCCGTCCCGCCCAACCCGGGCGCGTGCAAACCGGAGCGGCGTGCTGAGGTCACAGAAAAGCGTCCCTGGAAGATAAGAAAATGTAGAGGGGACCTTTAGGACAGGGTCCAAAATGTATAGGTAGGGGGGAGGGGTAATTCCATAGATATAAGAGTTTAATCAGAGAAAGCATAGTAAGTGTATAGTTAATATGCATAGAATGAGCACTAAGAAAAGGGGGACTGATAAAAGAAAATCCAGTTTACCCTATATCATAGTGACAGAGTACACCTGTGTATATATATGGGATACAATCCAACATAGTATATATTAAGAGTAGATGCACAGTAACAAGTCATAAAATGACTGTTGTATATATATGCATACTGAAAACGTATAAAGTAGCCAAAGGCAAGGTACAATTGTGAGCATGACCATAATATATACATGATAAGTGATACAAATGCAGTGTTGCAGGGCCTGTTATAGGATGTATAAACAACAGAGCCCAGAGTCAGAACATACTTAAGATGAGAATTGTATGGTTAGTATAACAGTGTGGAAGAGTATTGAATATATTTGAAAAAATATGTACTTATATTTGTTATATATGTTCTATTGTCATGTGTATTTATTTGCTCCCTGAAGTTCAATAGCCTTTTTTGTCAATGAGTGTCATATGTATTTGGTATTGCCTACTGTCCCCTATACCAATTTATAATCCCACTTTTTCACACAATACTTTAGTTCCCCGCTCACGCAGTTGGTATGGGTTATTTTTGCATATTGGAAGATATCGAAATGTCCACGATTTATTATTAGCCGCCCCACCTCTTGGGTATGTGTCTCCTTATATATGTAATTTTGTCTTGTTCCATCTTTTGTGACACATCCTCCCTTCCCCCGCCCTCCCCGAGGCGCTGGTGGCCGGAGCGGCTGCCCGGCACGGAAAGCCGCCACAGGATTTCCTTGGGCGGCGCTTAGGGAGGTATCTGGGCGGTTCTCCATCCCACGCCCACTGCCTCCATGTTGCCACTCCGGCGGGCATGCGCAGTCCGCCGGAGTGGTACTTCCGTGCCGGTGGGGCGGGTGTGCGCGACGCTGTTCCAAACGCCGTGACGTTCGCGCATGCGCAGTTGGGGCGGCGCCGCGCACCCCCGCCTCGGGGGGTCAATACAACACGTCCCTGCCTACGTTTTCTCATTAAACAGCTGTGCCTCATTCTGAGGCCAGCTGATTGAGCACTATATCAACTACCCCTCCTCACTTCCCAGCAGGACATTACACTTGCTGGATGTTTGGCTGTGAGGTCGTGACTTATACTTTTATCTCCATCCAAGGTATGTTTTTTTCAAATATATTCAATACTCTTCCACACTGTTATACTAACCATACAATTCTCATCTTAAGTATGTTCTGACTCTGGGCTCTGTTGTTTATACATCCTATAACAGGCCCTGCAACACTGCATTTGTATCACTTATCATGTATATATTATGGTCATGCTCACAATTGTACCTTGCCTTTGGCTACTTTATACGTTTTCAGTATGCATATATATACAACAGTCATTTTATGACTTGTTACTGTGCATCTACTCTTAATATATACTATGTTGGATTGTATCCCATATATATACACAGGTGTACTCTGTCACTATGATATAGGGTAAACTGGATTTTCTTTTATCAGTCCCCCTTTTCTTAGTGCTCATTCTATGCATATTAACTATACACTTACTATGCTTTCTCTGATTAAACTCTTATATCTATGGAATTACCCCTCCCCCCTACCTATACATTTTGGACCCTCTCCTAAAGGTCCCCTCTACATTTTCTTATCTTCCAGGGACGCTTTTCTGTGACCTCAGCACGCCGCTCCGGTTTGCACGCGCCCGGGTTGGGCGGGACGGGAGTACTGTCACATCTCCCCACGGTGACTGCAGCCTACCACCCTGCACATTTCACCATCCAAATATGTAGATTTACTGGCTATAATACCTATACGTATTGCCACATCCTGTCTTCCTCTAGTGCCCTGTTTGGCTTTTGTTTTTATAAACTTTTACAAGCAACCAATCGTAGTTTCAGGTAGGTGATCAATCGATCATCCCAATCTCCCATATGATACTATATAGGTTTAACCATTTTCCTGACCTTCTCCTCTCCATTTCCCTCCTATCAGCATAGATGAAACCCTCTCTCTCAATTTTGCCCCTGAAGAAGGATCGTACAGATATATAGTACCCCGAAACGCGTTAGGCTTGAGAAGAGCTCCCTTATCAATTATTGCTTTTTGTTCATCATAGCTACTATGTAGTTTCCATTGTATTACTATGTATATTCATTGCTTGTTTTTTATTTGATGTATTTTTCTATACAAATAAAATTATACCTTTTATCTATATACTTATGCCCCCTACTCTGTACACACTTCACCTGTTTGCTTTTGCAAGTGCCGGAAAAGTCCACCTAGGGGAACCCTTTGTTTTGTATTCGAGCTATCAGTATATAAGCAATTTTAAATGGCTGATAGACTCTTATCCATGCATACCTGTTTGGTCTGGAGGGGAAAGATCCCTGCATGGGTTAATATCATGCCTAATTTAGTAAGACATCTAATATTCTATACCTTTAGTATGTTTCAAAATTCTAATATATATAGTCATATGCGGGACTATATTTGAATCTAGCACCCCATCTGCTGGATTAATCGGGTACTGTACTGCTGCTTCTGCCTTAGATAGGGGGATTCGGACGTCCCCGCGCTACGGGGTGGAGCTTCCCATATCCGCCCTATATGCCCTTACTGTGTCACTCTAGTATGGGCAATGCGCGCGCACCCGCTGACGTGCACACGTCTGGAGTGATGCGCGCGCGTCATATGCGGGGACGTCCGGACCGGAAGTGATGCCGGAGGTCATCACTGACCTTTTCACTTCCGGTGGGACCATGCCAATAGATGGAGCCGCCGCTGTGTCTACAGACGCAGTCGGCTTCACTCCATCCACGCTGACAGGAGGGTCTTATGCGCTTGAGGAGCCCTTACCACTGAGCCCTACAGGTAAACTATCAAACGGAACCTACGTTCCAAACTACTTATGGGTTATTATAATACTTTTGTCCCCTCTTATGTATCCTTGGAAATCATAAAGCTGTATTATAGTTTGCTATAATTACAAGCAGGGGCAGATTGCATGGCAATCCCTTGCAAGGATGTATTAGACCATGGCTTGGAATCTTTAACTATGTTTAAATTATACAATTACCGTATTTATCGGCATATAACACGCACTTTTTTCCCCTGAAAATCAGGAGAAAATCGTGGGTGCGTGTTATAGGCCGATCCCCCCCCAATTGTGTGTGATCGGAGCGATCGCGGCAATTGCCGCGATCGCCGCCGACATACACAGCCGTGTGGAAATTCAAATAAGGCGCCGAGACTGCAGGGTCTCGGCGGAGCGGAGCTACACATAGCCGAGAGTCCTCAGGTTTTCTCGGCGCCGCTTACAGTCCCGCCCATAGGGCGGACTGGGCGGGACTGTAAGAGGCGCCGAGGAAACCCGAGGACTCTCGGCTATGTGTATCAGCGCTCCGCCGAGTCACTGCAGTCTCGGCGCCATATTTAAATTTACACAGGGCTGTGTATGACGGCAGGGATCGCGGCGATCCCACCCACAAAGCTGCATGGGGGGGGGGGCAAGGCTGCACGGGGGCAAAGCTGCACTGGGGACAAGGCTGCACTGGGGCAAGGCTGCACTGGAGAAAAGCTGCACTGACATTGCTGCACTGACAAGGCTGCACTGGGGCAAAGCTGCACTGACAAGGCTGCAATGGACACTGGGGCAAGGCTGCACTGACACTGACAAGGCTGCAGATGGACACCGATAACGCTGCATTGATGGGCATTTTAATGTAAGTTTTTCTTCCTTAAACTTTACTGCTAAAAGTTTTTTTCCTTAAAATTCCCTCCTTAACTTGGGTGCGTGTTATACGCCAGCGCGTGTTATACGCCGATAAATACGGTAATTAGATTCTCACCTCTAAGTTTTATTGGCGGTATATAACTGCTAATACTAACACTGCTTTGGTGATATTTATTATATGCTACAATAATTATCCCACTAAACATACTAAGTAGATACTGTATATAATCCATCTGGACTGGGTAGCTGAAAGGCTTACCTATTTCTCCATCTTGCCTCTCACACATTAGATTCCAGTCTGGCTGGTGCATGGTCCAGTCCTTCTATTGGCATTATCTGGTTGGGATCTGGCACCCTCGGATTTTCTGTGGCAGTAGGTGCGGTGGACGATATCTGGCAATGGTAGCTTGTGCTATTTGGTTTTAGACTTGTACCAGTAGGTGAGACTATTAGATTGAATACTTTGACTTAAAGTGGTGTTCCGGCCGAAATTATACTTTTGAGATACAAATACCCCTATAATACACAAGCTTAATGTATTTTAGTAAAGTTAGTCTGTAAACTAAGGTCTGTTTTGTTAGTTTATAGCAGTAGTTTGTTATTTTATAAACTTACAGCAGGCCGTGGCCATCTTAAGTGTGGGCATCTGAAGCCAGACTGTATTTCTTCCTGGATCTCATCCTTGCAGATTTCGCACATGCTCAGTGCAGCACAAGCAGTGTAATAGGTTTCAGGTCAGGTTTCCATAGCAACGGCAATGTCAGAGGAAGTTGCCGCCCCTTCCCAGAAGGCATTGCAAACAGGAAATGATGCGATGGGCCGCGGCCAGGGAGGAGGAAGTGAAAAATGAATACAGCAGATATACAGTAGGTGCTGAGAAAAAAAACAAAAATATATCCAATTCGTTTACAGTGCACAGTTTAGTGAGGGATGCTGAAGAGTTGTAAAAGTGGGTGGAACTCCACTTTAATGTCATATATCTTTCGGTATACTTGAACATGTATGACCACTATATAATTATATATTTATCTGTTATTTATATAGTTCAAAATAACTAATGATGCCGACATATGCCCTGATGAAGCAATAAAACGGTTGCGAAACATGTTGGCAAACAGGCATGAATGAAATTTGAACATAATACCGGATGGTTATACTGGTCGTTTATATGTATTTTGATTTGTTCTGTACACCCCCTTTTACTACTATTTAATAAAATTTATTATTTTAAATACTCTCATCTTTAATGCCTACTGGAATTAGACGTATCATCCCCCACAAAAATCCCATAATTTCTTGAAAGAATTCCTACTTTCACTTTATATCAATGATGTTTTTATATTTTGGAATAACATCATTGATGTTTTGCTTGATGTTTTCCAATTGTAAATTACACCCCATGATCTCCCCGATCAGGATCTGGGCACTTTCGGATGTGAAAGGATCTTCATCCACAACCTCACGATCACCTAAAAAGAGAGGAAACCCAAAATAAATTAGGTCTAAGAAATGCCGCCATCCATCTCTTATCTGAGCCTGTGGTTGCAGACACTCACCTGTTGTGGTGACTAGTTCCACCACGTCTTCTTCCTCCTGCTCATCTTGTGTTGGGGGGATTTCCCCTTCTTCCAGGGGGGGGCTCTGGTCTCCTCGGATGAGGGGTGTCCTCCGAGTCTTTTCTCCCCTATGTAAAACAAAAATGGTATAATTAGCACACAGATATTTGATGGCAGAACTATAAAGATGAAACATTGCTTGGAAGTGGGGTACAATTGTCTATTTTAGCAGAGTTCCAAGATGTAGCATTTTTATTGCCCTTTGTCAAGCTGCAATACTTTACCTGTTTAGTACAAGCTTCACAGATGGAGACCCCCCTATAGTATACACTGGAGCACCTGTGTGGCCCCCCTAATAAAAATGGTGTTCTGGGGTCCCACACTAGTGCTCCAGTGTCCAGATGTGAAAACAGCTGCTCAGTGTCCTCTCCTTACACAGAATCTAGTTTGCATTTCATTCTAGTAACAAACCCATCTACACAACCCAATTCTTTGAAGACAAGTATAGGGTGTCAAAATGGTGGCCAAATGCATATGGCCTAAACAATGGTATTTTATCGTCTGAAATTAAAATGTGTGATCCGAACGAATAATGTGCCCATGAACATGAAAGTTGCCATTTTAAACTGTACAACAGTTCCTAAAAGCACATGGAGCAGCACGAACATAATAAACATAAAGAATAGGAACACAGCACAACTACTTACTTTTTTGCAGCACTCTACGGATCTTTCTGTACTGCTCATGTTCTCGTAATTTCAGGTCCGACCACCGCTTCCTGAGCTGATCTTTCGATCGGCGTACCCCGAATTTCCGGTGCAGACTCCTGACCACTTTCGCCATGATCTTGGCCTTTCGGACATTGTGGTTGGGGTAAGGCCCATACTTTCCATCATAGTCGGCCTTCTTCAGGATGTCCACCATCGCCAACATCTCCCCAAAGGACATATTTGAGTCCTTTAATCTCCTTCTGGATCAGTACGTTTCAGGCTCCGGCCTTTCCTCCTCCTCCTCGTTGCTGTAATTAGCACGATCCTGCTGTCTATCCGCCATGTGCTCTTCCTCCACTGCGCCGAACAAAAAGGGGCGGGGAATAGAATAGAAAGAACGTCAGGGGCGGGCGGAGTTATACGCATGCGCAATGTGTATAAATCGTAACGCGCGCGCGTCTTACGTACGATCTGTGAGCGGAGGAAGGGGCATCGGAGACGCCAATCGTGCTAACGAAGGTAGGATCTAAACTTGGGCCTATACTGCTTCGAAATGGAAGCCTATATTGTAACATGATTAGGGAAGTTTGGCCTGACATTAGGGTTTGTCTTGTGTTGTGTCTTGCAGAGAAAATGGATGGGTTCAACGACCACAATTTCCTGCCCCTGTTTATTGACAAGTACAGGGAGCTGCCCTGTCTGTGGCAAGTGAGACACCCCCATTATAATCACAAACAGAAGAGGCAGGCAGTGCTGGAGAAACTGCTGGAGTTGGTGAAGCCGGTAGTCCCCACAGCAACCATCCCTTATTTAAAAGCAAAAATTGGTGGCCTGAGGAGCACATATCTTAGGGAGCGCAAGAAGGTCACAGATTCCCTGAGGTCCGGAGCTGCAGCAGATGACGTTTATGTCCCCAGGCTGTGGAACTATGAGAGACTGTAATTTCTGTCAGACCACACTGAAGTCAGGGAATCCCTCTCCACTCTTCCTTCCACGCTTCCTTCCATCCCAGCTGAGGCTTCCGATGTCCAACCTGGGCCTTCCAGCCAGGAAGAAGTGGAGGAGCCCAGCTGGAGTCAGGTATAGCATTCTTCGACAGATTTCTGGTCAATAAAGAAATGATGTTTACTAGATGTTATTATTGATCATAAATTGAAAGTGTTTTACATATCAATAGACAGTAGTGGGCACCCAAAATTGGGACAAGATTGAAAAATGCTGGGCTCAGAAGGATAGTCTGTTATATTTGTTAACATTCAATTTGCAGCAGTCAGGAGGTGAAAATTGTGTGTGATTGATGAATAAAATACTAAAACTATGTCCCTTTTTCATACACAGGAAGACCTCAGCCAGGAGGAGGCTGTGGAATGTGGCAGTCAGGAGGAGGCGGGGATTATTAGTGTCAGCCAGGAGGAGGCGGGGATTAGTGGCAGCCAGGAGGAGGCGGGGCTAAGTGTCAGCCAAGAGAAGCCTGGGACAAGTCGCAGCCTGACTGAGTCTCAGGTTCCTCCCCTCCGCCTGCCATACAAAAGGGCCAGGAAGGCCACTCCCAGTCCTGTGCAGGATTCAGCATACAGGCTGATCCAGGAGGCTTCGGCGTCCCTCAGAGCCTTTCCCAGTCCTGAAGAGGCCTTTGCCTGCATGGCTGCCACCAAATTGCTGGGCATGCAGGAGGGCCAACGCAAGATCTCTGAGGACCTGATTTATAAAGTCCTACGTAAGGGGGAGAGTGGGGAACTGACACACAAGATGGATGTCATTGAGATGGACGATACTCCTCCTCCTCCTCCTCCTCCTGCTGCCACAACTAGACCACCACAGTCAAAGGCTGGAAGGAAGCGTGGAAGGAAGACCAAAGAGTGATGGCCCTGGGTTCAGTCTGGTCTGACAAAAGCTGCAGTCTCTCGTATGACCACAGCCTGGGGACACAGATGTCATCTGCTGCTTTCCGGATCTCTGGGACTTCTGGACCAGACTGCCCTCCCTTAGATATGGACTCCTCAGGCCACCAATTTTGCTTTTAAATAATTGATGTCTGCCCTGGGGGTCCAAGGCTTCGCCCACTTCTGCAGTTTCTCCAGCGTTGCCTCCCTCTTTGTTTATAGTTGTGACCCCTTAATAAAAAATTTTTCGGTAAATTCTACTCTCCTGTGTGTGTTTTCATCCAAAAAGGACAGTTTGTTGGTGACGCTTCAGGTACATTTCTAACATAAAATGTGAAATTAACAAGGGACAACAACACCAAATAATCTCCTACAGATTAAATAGAACAACATATCAATGGTGTTGTGGGAACTTGTCACAAAAAACACACAAACATTTTCGGGAGTACAAATCAAAATCACCAAAAAAAAAATTAAAAAAGAGAAACACAAAAAAAGATTCTACATTAAAGTCAAAAAAATATATATATATGTTTTTAGATATGAGAAATCAAAATATATTGAGGGAATCCCGATAAATAGTAACGAAAGAAGTTTGTGAGAAGTGTGTGTGAATATGAGCATCAAAACTAATATATTCTTGGCACATTATAAAGAAGAAGAGAGTGCGCTGTATTAAACCATTTTGAACACAGCGTGACGAAAGTGCTGTATCCATTGCGAACGCTAAGTTTACCAGAACGAGCTGTCCCGTGTCGGAATTTCTTCTGAGCATGCGTGGCACTTTGTGCATCGGAACAGGCCACACACGGTCGGAATTGACGCGATCGGATTTTGATGTCGGAAAATTTTATCTCCTGCTGTCCAACTTTGTGTGTCGGAAAATCCGATGGAAAATGTCCGATGGCGCCCACACACGGTCGGAATTTCTGACAACACGCTCCGATCGGACATTGTCCATCGGAAAATCCGACCGTGTGTACGGGGCATTAGAGTTTTAATGGAGGGGTTCCTCACTCTGAGATTTTGATCTGTTTTCTGTATAGAAAACTTAATAACTATGCCCCGTTTGGATTACATATTTTTTTATTGTGTATGTACAATATGGAACTATGTGATACAGAGCGGTACTGGAGAATCTTTTATCAACTTCCGCTTTCTATTTACGTAGAATTTTAGATTATGCCGTGATGGTAATTTTAATCTGATTGGATTTTAACCACTATTATTTTTGTGATTTTATCACAAGTTCCGAGGTTGCTGCGATTCATATGCGATTTTGCATGTAACATTTTATGTCAATAGGTATGTCAGGTAATTTTAATCTGATTAGATTTTAATCATTATTGTTTTCGTGATTTTATCACAAGTTCCGATGTTGCTGCGATTATATGCGATTTTGTATGTAACATTTTTATTTTTTGTTAATTTTATGTCAATTTTATGTCGCAATGTGATAAATGTATCTGATTTAATATGATAATTATATCGGGTGAGGAACTATGGGTATTTTATTTACTTGGTCACTACACTGCAACATCCATATAGCTTAATTATGTTTAGGGGTTAAGCGACTCTCTCTCTTCAGTTGCACCTGGAATATATGGAAGAGGAGATGTTTAGTTTTAATCCAGGACATAAGCACTGTTTCTCACAAGGAATTGGGAGTTTGCAGATGTAATGCAAGATTCTGGTATAAATAGACTGCGGTGTCATTTAAATGTGCAGCCTGCAGCTTTTGGTTGGTTGGAGAATGGATACGTTCCCAGTTTAAGATAGGGACGCACCTTCCAATCAGACCTAGTGCTTACCAAGTATTAACTCATTAGGGTGGAGTGTTGGTCGTGCCCCACCCCCTGGTTTTCAGATAAATTTTGTTCAACAAGCCGTGTAGTCATGCTCTTTGAAAAAGTCTTCCTGACGAAACTAGTCAGAGCATGATACCACGGCAACCGTTATCACGTGAGGACGCAGTGTGCTTCTAGCCTGAAGCTTCAGACACGAGAGGGAGGAAGTGCGGATCAGCTGTGCCTGGTTGACATGCAGTGCGCTCCAAGCTTGTAGTTGTATACTAATGGAATGAAGGACTGATCAGCTGTGAGTGTGTATCATCCATCCAGTCTGCAACCAGTACCCTTGTGCTTTGAGAGAAGCAGTTTGAGTTATCCACTATTACCAACCAACTGAAAGCTAGAAGGCTATCCTTTGTAAGGAACTGCGCCCACTGATTTTTACAGTGTATTTACTTTATTCGTTTTTTGTTTTTCTCTTATTTGTGACTTACAATAAATTATCAAAACGGTACTGGACTATTCGGGGTCTCTTTTTTACATGTGGACATTGTTGCTGTTATCTGATCATCCACCCTGGAGGACTTCGGGAGTAAACAGAGAGAGGATTTGATCCAAGGCTTGTTAACCTCTTGGCTCCGGTGAGTTTGATCCCCTACAGCAGTGGTTCTCAACTCCAGGCCTCGGGACCCACCAACAGGCCAGATTTTAAGTATTACCTTGGGGAGATGCACAGATTAGAATACTGCAATCACTGAGCAGCAAGTGATATCACCTGTGATGTATTTCAGTTATCTTGCAAACATGGCCTGTTGGTGGGTCCCGAGGACTGGAGTTGAGAACCACTGCCCTACAGGGTGTGTGCAGCACAAGGTGTCCCAATAGATGGTGAAAGGTGCTCTTATCAGATCTACTATTCATATAAGGGAATCCAGACTGAGCTCAAAAGGCTGTGTCTTTGTTGGAATTTACCTGCCTGCATGTGTTTTGCTTGCATTTACAAAGACTTTGTTTTATCAGTCAGCATTGAGGACTGAGAATAGCGCTGCTTTGATGGGTTATTGGCTCTATATGGTCACAGATAATGTGAAAGATTATACCATTTGTGTATTAATTAATTTCAAGTATCACATTCCAAAGTCCATTTCAGCCTACCCAAAACTTCCTCTCCAAAATACTGAAATCATTAAACCCTTGCCTGTCTAAACACAAGGGTACATTCGGCATAAATTTAAATAAAAAAAAAAAAAAAACTGGGAGTACAGTTACCAGACTGGGAAACTATTTGTTCAGACTTTCTGGTTTATTCACTAAAAGGTGAACTGTAATGGAATTTTAAATGCTAGCACTCCTTCAGATTTCAGTATATTGCGACAGGGATTTAAAATTCTGGCTAACTCAGACCACAGTGTATACACATGGCGGCGGCTGTAGGCTTTGTGAGGCCTTAGGCAAATCTTAGACATGAGGCCCCACTCACACCCATAACGGGAAAAATAATTCAAGCGATAATACTGTGTGTGTGTGTGTGTGTGTATTTATTTATTTATATATATAATTACAGGTACACAAATATAGATACAATTTGTGCAGCTACTACTAGCAATGTGTTAAAGTTATAACAAAAGTCAAAAACCATATTTCTCCATTTACATGAAGGTCAGGTTAATATAACCGAGCACAGAGTTACAGAGTTCCTCCTTACTTCAGAGTCTGTAGGATTACCCCTTATGCCCCGTACACACGATCGGACATTGATCGGACATTCCGACAACAAAATCCTAGGATTTTTTCCGACATATGTTGGCTGAAACTTGTTTTGCGTACACACGGTCGCACAAAGTTGTCGGAATTTCCGATCGCCAAGAACGCGGTGATGTAAACCATGTACGACGAGACTAGAAAAGGCCAGTTCAGAACCAAGCGCGGCACACTTTGGGCTCCTTTTGCTAATCTCGTGTTAGTAAAAGTTTGATGAGAG